>CM050172.1:88572089-88774589 GCA_027410445.1 Discoglossus pictus
CGAAAAAATTAATTAATAACAAGGAAACTGAAAGGAGCCTTAAAACACAATCAGTAAGACACAGAGAATATCATATATACTGTAGTTGTCATACTGAAAGTTGTTGTCACGCGTTGCGGGCCTTGCGAAACAATACTTTAAGACTAACAGCCAATCGTGTCAGAATAGTATAAAATAATTTTACACTTACACACAGCACAGGAGGAAAGCAAGGAAGCCTTGGAGTGAGGTGGCAAGCTAATTGGAGCCATATTTGGGTGTTTTAGTCACTCGAAAATCGGCTAAGCGAGAAAAAAAATGTCGGCCGAAAAAATGTTAACAGGATGAAAAAGAGCCCCAAGCCAGTAACACTTAACCCAAGCCAGTAACACAGGCCCCTAAACTACATGGGGGGAGAGGCATGCCATGAGCGCCGAAGTTGATCTTTGCAAAGTAGGAAAGTTGCGGCTTGCCAAAAACTGCAATGAGCGGTGAAGCGCTCATCGCGAGGCCTGCAAAGTACACAGGTGGAGAAGCTTGCAATGAGTGCCAAAGGCACTCAGCGCAGGGCTCACGAAGAGCGCCAGAAGTACTCAGAGGGGCCATAGCCTCACATTGTGTGGCAAACAGCATTGCCTGGTTAAAAAATGTATTGCCGTCATTTATTGACAGGCAAGTCATTAATATATAATAAAGAGCCAAAAATAACTAAATCCAATAGTAAACACTAATGCCTTTATTGCACAAAGGAAATTAATGTGAACTTCAACTAAAGCAAGGGAATATTACCAAATACATTGCTGACACCTAGTGGAGCAGAAACAGTTCTACAGGAATCTGTTCTGGGGAGAAATTGTCTAATAAGGGAGACCTTCCAGTGGCATAAAAAAAAAAATATTGCTTCAGCCTATCAAATCCACCCAAAAAAATGTCTAAGGCAACAACTAAACAGGATTTCTTGACAAGTAAATATACAAGAATCTGAGAGCTTTTCCCAGACAGGGAGCACCCTAAAGGAGGAACACACAATCCTTTGTTAGAACATTGCTGCCCTGTTTAAGAAATAAGTGCATGACCCTGGCAAGATCCATTGGGCGTTTTCTTGGGAAAATTACAGGCCACAGCTTTATTAAAGCAACCATAAACCAATAATCAATTAACATAATCAAAATTGTTACATCACAGCTCAAATAAACATCCCGGAGGAGGAGCCAGGCCCGGTCAGTAACCTCACGTACTGGGCCCAGAGCCTCACAGTGCTTTACTAAGCAGGCCCATGAGGCAGGGCAATGCCCACTTAAGCCCGTGGGCCGGGTGCCTCACCTCCCGCCAACCAAAGTTATTCCTACTTACATCCTAACCTAGAATTTTTTTTTAAACTTAACTTAAGTTCCCTGAACTTCGCTCAACCAACCTCACCTCCTAGACATACCTTATTAGTATATCTGCTACTTTCCTAACTAACCACCAGGAGGAAGCCTGCGAAAAGGGGCGGAAGTCCCTCCTCCTCCCCCAGCCAATCAGAAGCACCCAGGCTCTGCTGGGTCACGCAGCGCTGTGTCAGACCCGGCGTGCCTGGGGCTGCCTCCGCGACGGCCAAGATCTACATTCTGATCTCTAGAATGATATTGCCTCTATCGGAAAAAGAACGGATATCCTAGAAATCAAAACAGATGAAATTGTAAAATTACAAGCTATCCATTTCTTGCAGGACATGCAAGAAGATATTAAAAAGCAAGAGCATATAGACGACTTGGAAAATAGGTCAGAATATGAGGAGCTTCAGAAAAGAATAAGGTATAACCACGAAGATAGGAACAATGACATTTGAAGGAGATCACATTCAAATGTATGCAGACCTCTCCCCAGTAACATTGGAAAAATTAAGAAGGAGCAGATTTTGGCAATGAGTGATAAAACTTTAATAGAAAAAGCATTACTAGGTCATCTGGAAAAGGAAATTTAAACTGTTTAAATAACAAATGCTGCAAGCAACATGGGTCTGGTGCGTTTTAGAGGCATAAGTAAGAGAAAGCCTAATCAAATGTGGATTATGGAAAAATAAATTATAAGCATTTAGATGAGTTAAAAAAATAATCTGTGGTCAGCTCCAATGTTTAACAAAACCAAAAACAGAGCAGTTGGAAACCACGGGCCTCATTCAATTGAGGCTCTGGAAGTTAGGAAATGTACTCTGTATTGCTGCGGGCCTGCAGCTTCCGCTATTTATGGTGCTATTCAATTGGCCGTGCCCGCAAGTTAGGGGTTGATAGCAAAATTTGGAAACCATGGTATAGTATGTAGCATTTGCGAGCCTGAGCATGATCAATTAAGCAAGGCTGTAACTCCCCAGTAAGAAATAGCCAATGGAAACAGAGATCGATTGTCATCAGGACATAAATGAAATCCAACCTCCAAGCCCCTAACTCGTAATTGAAGCCCATAGGACTTTGCAAAATGAAGGGCTTGGAGATAATTGAAGCCCGTAGGACTTTCAAATACAACTTCCATTTGTCCTACGTGCTTGGCGGTTGTATTTCAAAGTATTCTATTTTGGCAATTTGCAAGCTTGAGAATGTTGTGCTATTAATTCTAAGACCTAACATCACTTTCCTTTTTAATAAAAGTACAGTATTCATTTTTTATTTGCATTTGATATGTCATTAAGCCCTTTGCAAGTTTTCCTTGGTACCCATAACTTGTGGTTAGATTTTTGCCATTTTCGGGCTGGCGGAGTGGTTGGCGAGGGGGAATCAGAGCAATTGAATAGCGATTTGTAATTTTAGCGTTCTGAACTGTTGTGGCCGAGAAAGATCAAAGGCTTGGAGGGGCATTAACTTCCGATCTTCACCACTGCAATGAATTGCAGACCCAAGCCCGTAACTCGATTGGAGCCCGCAAGAAGACCCCAATTGGATAGCAAATTAACTTAGGGGCTCCATTTACGAGCCCGGATCTCCCAAAAGCCGAGATTGAATGAGACCCAGTGACTGATCCAAATAAGATAGTCCTCATAAATAAGGCAATTTCTGCCAGATTATAAAAACAAGCAACTCCTACAGATGATATCCAAAATTACAGCATTGCCAAATTCCAACACTTAATACAACACAAAGGAACAAATTATGTTCACAGATAGATGCAGAAGACATAAAAGAAGTGTTCAAAGGTCGGAAAAATGACAAATCATCAGGACCAGATGGCTATACAGCCATTTTATCTATAATAAGGCTCTATAATTATACCTTGCAAGGAAATTCTATTCTAGCCTGTATATCTGTTATTCCTAAACAGGGTAAAGATCCATTACTGTGTAAGAATTTTCATCCAATATCTTTACTGAATATAGATCTTACATTTTTTACAAAAATATTAGTGACACATTAAATCAATATCTTCAAAAGATTATGCCAGAGAGTGACAGACAGAGAAACCCAGAGAGGGACAGACAGGACAAAAAAGCTTCAAGCCTTTCTTTGGCTTAATAGATAAACCCTTTCTTTTTCACCCACTCCCTGTCATAGGGCAAATTTCCACCAATTTCGGTAGCCTCCTGCCATATTTGTATGTATATGCATAATTATAGATATGTCAATAAAATGTTGTATAAATATATTTCTGCCCGCTTGGGAGCAGTCATGCTCCATGTTTTAAAATTAAATAGTAATGACCTTTGTTCTAGATATTTTGTCTAAATATTATGGGTTTTAGAATAGCCTATTATGTCCCTATCGACACCTGTTGATAGCGTGTGGTTAGAACAATGAAGGATTCAATACCAGTGTGTCAGCTTGAGCATATTGTTCTTGGGGCAGTACTATGTGTCTTCCTCCCCAAGGCCCTGATTTATGATCCGCTTGATAAAACATTTAGTAGGTTCAGAAATATTTTGTGTAAAGGGATAATGATTAACCCTTCACCTGGAAAATGAGTACACCATAAGTATGTCTGCAATTACATTGGTAACAGCAAAACCAACGGCCAATCATATAATGTAGACAATATATATACATGATCTTTTTTTATACACAAAAGTCACGACAATGCCTTAGTTGTGCAAGAGCTAAAATAATAATTTCAATAATATGCAAATACATTCATCTATTAAGATGAAATTTATGGAATCTTGAGAAAGGAAACAAGAGGTTGCTTATATGCTGATGATTGATTGGATATTTTTGAGGCAGCATATAAGGGCAGTAGAAACACACCTCTGATGGAAACATCACAGCATGTATTTAACATATTTAACAAATTAGCATATCTTCCAATTGTTTCAGGGGTTGTAGGCAAAGTATGGGCATGGCCAGTGGTTAAACAATAGATGGGTTAAAATCGAATCAAATTCTATCGCAGGTTCTCAAAATGAACATTAATCCAGAACCAGTACATTGTCTCCTAGGTTTGCAACTTCCTTTAAAGCCCCAAAATGTGGTTATTTTTTGCCGATTTTATACATTCTACTGCATACATAGATAGCTACAAAAATATTTACCTCTTTGTCATATTATACATAAAATAAATCATACTTTAATAATAGAAAAGCTGTCTTGTACCTTCAACAACAGGGTGGATACATTTAAGAGGATCTGGACACCATTGCTTTGTTCAGAGTATGCTAAACATCTGATTCCTTATCGAGACTATTATGTAAAATGATGGAAGTGTTATGAGATTGAAAACAATTTTGGTATGAGATATATACATTTGGTTAAAGGTTGTATTGTGATTGAAAAATGAGAAGTGAGAACATGGAGAAAAAAAGAGCTCTAACTTTAAAATGAACTCAAATGAACTCAAATGGAAAATTGCATATCAGACAATCACTGAATCTTCTATTGTGGTCAAGAATGAAGCAGCCTTCATAATTATTCAAAGGGTTACAACCCAATACATGACAGAATGATTTTGATTCAAATTCAAGGCAAGCCATTTAACATAAAAGTGACAAAAGTCTATGTTCCATCCATGGTTATAAAAGAGCCTAAAGTCAACTTACAAGTCAGAACATTTTTGAAGTCTGAATAATCTCTCTAAAGCATTCAGTATGCAACAACTACTGCAAACGGAAATTGTCACGACCCAGGGGTGAGGGGGCAAACCCCCAGATGGTGAGGATTCAGATATCTCAGCGCCCTGCCTGCTAATTCAGCTCAGGAACACCAGTAATCAGAACCCAGAAACAAAGGAGCAGATAGTGGTCCCTTAAGATAGGACCCAGCAGGAAAATCTGGATGCAAGCTTAGTAAAATAATAAAAGCCTTCTCTCTAGAATGACACTTACACCATGTTTATGTATAGGCAAACAGAGCATGACTTTAATGGGAACAGTACAGTTAATTTATGGAAAACATGAACCAATCAAAAAAGCTACATCCTTAGATAAACATAGAATGATCCAAGCCCCACAGTCCATACTCTGGGCTATCCATCAAATTATGTCATCCTCCCTGATCATCCCCATGCTGACCAGGATCCTGGCTGATTGACCACCTAATCCCCTCTTTGTTCCAAATCTTTCAGGGGGTCATCAGTCAGAACAATGATGGAGACACCATTGCCCCCATTCAATTGCTAGCCCGTAATTACATTGCCTGTGGGTTTAAGTCTGCGGGTTAGAAATTTGTTGCAATTTCGGCTGTATTCAATTGACTCATGCCTGCAATTACAGGGCTAAAGCATAAAACCGTAAGCCATGAACCGTACGTAGCATTTCAGGGCCCGTAAGATACAATTTAGACAGAGCCAATAGTAAATGAGACCGTCATCATGACATCAGTAAAACATGGAGTTTATACTACCATTAATTAGTGTTTAGAAGTACGATCTGCAATTGGACTCGCAATCCAGCAATGTAGAAATCAATAAAAATCAATAAATAAACTGTTTTAGTCAATGCAGGTGGCCTGATATGTATTAACTCCTTGATTCCTGGGATCAACATAACACGGAAATAAAATGTAAAAAAAATATTTTTTTTATTGCTGATTTTTGAGCTTGAGACTGTTGTGAATTAATTCTAATGCCTTTCATTACTTTCCCAGTATTTTAAAGTACAGTGGTGTGTTTATATTTGCTTTTACAGTGCTACAAACAGGTATTTAACCCACTTGTTTGATACAATTGCCATTTACGGGTTTGAAGGCAATTGCGGGCATGTTAAATTGCTATAATAGAATATGGATTTTGCATTTTTAGCATCGGTAACAACTGTGGGCTTGACACATCAAAGGAGGAGATAGGATGGAGTTACTTTTTTGACTACCGCAGGGATTTTGCGGGTAGCTAGAAGAGGCAAAAAATATCATTAAATATCAGTAACTTTTACGGGCTACATTACGGACTCCAGTAATTACAATTTGACCAAGTGAATGTAGGCCCATGTCTGTTGTGCATGTGCCCTTCTACAGCTAAGCCTAAACACATAGCTGTTCTTTCAATTGAATGGGCAAAGTTCCCCTTCCCCTGCTCCCTGAAGGTCCCCTCCTTGTGTGTCCCACACAGCATATAAAAGGGAAATAATACATAGCAATATCAAAAACATTGAAAAACATTTAACCCTAACCATGCCATCATGGTTGCAACAGTCTCAATATCAATGTGGCCATGACACAATACTTTATAGTGGGTAAAATGACACAGTACTATACAGCATCACACCGTTTTAAGCATTGTCAGACCAGTCCATGGATCCCCTGGGCATGACAGAAATTTTGAGTCTGACTAAGAGCATAAGGGCCTCATTCAATTAACGGCTGCAGGAGATGCGTGGCCACAAGTACCGGCCGCAAGCTACTTCCGTATTCTATTCCCTTGCGGCCGAGGCCGGTGCCCTTTTATCCCTTGCGGCCACCCGCGCAGCAGGAAAGCCTTTGATCTTACGCGGCCGCAGGAGTTTCGGACGCAAGAAAGCCAAGGTTGCTATTCAAATACTACCTGAACCCTTTCGTCAAGGCCGTAATTAGGTAAAAGCGAGCCACAGCTTACACCAAAAAGGTCTCGCAAGGCTCTTAAGCACATAAAAAAGCCACCCTGAGACGATAAAGTGATTGGAGGTGTTAGAATTCATAGCACAACATTCCCCTACACTCAAATCTGAAAATCATTTTTATGGTAATTCATGTTCAGTTTCCGTGTCCAGAGTCCCATGGGCTTGGAGCACATCAGACCTGCAACGGCTGCAGGATTAGCCTCCGCAAGTCCGTAAATGGGTAAAATAGACCCACAGGTCATAAAGGGCTTACTTACAAATCTTAGCACATTAAGCATAGGAAAGCCATCCTGTACTTTTCTTAAAAGTAAAAGTGATGTTTGGTCTTAGAATTAATAGCTCAACATTCCCCTACTCTCAAATCTGCAAATAAAGAAATTAAATTTCATGTTCAATCTTTGTGTTCTATCTATCATGCAAGCCCGCACGGGTTTGAATAACGAGCTACGGGCTTGGAAGACAATAACCCTCCAAGCCTGCAAGGGCTTGAATAATGAGCTACGGGCTTGGTCATTGAAGTCCGTGGGACTTGGACGGATTTTAAACCTAAAATCAAAGATTATAATTTGGCGATGTGCAAGCTTGAGAGTGTTTTGCTATTAATCCTCATGCCCCCCCCCCCCCCCCCCATTGTGTTCCCCATCATTTACAGGGCTTTTCAGTGCTGGATTGAATATATATTGGCTTCTACAATGCTTTGAGTTTGCGACCTTCAACCTCCGAACACGTACGGGTTTTAACAAGGACGAGCCCACGGGACTTTGGGACGGAAAATAAACCAGAAATGAAATATTGGATTTGGGCGATGTGCAAGCTTGAGAGGGTTACATAGTTACATAGTTACATAGTATTTAAGGTTGAAAAAAGACTTTCAGTCCATCAAATTCAACCTTTTAAGATCTCCTTTGATCTGCAATATGCGGATTAACTATTAATTCATTAGTTGTTAATTAATTATTAATCAATTATTTAATGTTTTTTTTTTTTGTTTCTTTTTTTATTATTATTAATTAGTCCAGAGGAAGGCAAATAGAAAAAAAATAAAATAAAATAAAACAAGCGAGACTTAGCCAAATGTCTAAAGGGGAAATGTTAAAAATTTGGATAATTACTGTCTCTCTAATTATCCATGATAACCCTGAATACCCTTTTTAATTAGAAATAAATCTAGTCCCCTTTTAAAGTTATCTATCGAATCCGCTGTCACCACCTCCTCTGGTAGAGAATTCCACAGATTAACCACCCTTACTGTGAAGAACCCTTTTCTTTCTTTGAGGTGGAATCTTTTTACTTCTAACCTCAAGGGATGTCCTCTTGTCAGTTGAAAACCTCTTGGCACAAAAAGCTCCCCCGACAAATCTTTATACTGACCCTGGATGTATTTATATAAGGTAATCATATCTCCTCTTAGATGCCTTTTTTCTAGAGAAAATAAGTTTAATTTGGTTAGTCTTTCTTCATAACTTAGCCCCTCCATTCCCCTTATTAGTTTGGTTGCCCTTCTCTGTACCTTTTCCAGCTCTAAAATGTCCTTTTTATGAAGTGGTGCCCAAAATTGTACTCCATATTCCAAATGAGGGCGTACTAAAGATTTGTATAGTGGCAGAATTATATTTGCTTCCCTGGCTTCTATACCTTTCTTAATACATGCTAATATTTTATTTGCCTTTGCAGCTGCTGCTTGGCTTTGAGCACTGTTACCTAGGTGGTTGTCCACAAGCACTCCCAAATCCCTTTCAATATCTGATACACCTAGATTTGCTCCATTAAGATTATAAATTGTATGGCTATTTTTCCTTCCCAGATGCATAACCTTACATTTATTCGTATTAAATCTCATCTGCCATTTAGATGCCCATTCCTCAATTTTATGTAAATCCCCTTGGAGGGAAAGCACATCATTATCTGATTTAATTACCTTGCACAACTTTGTGTCATCAGCGAAAATGGAGACCCCACACTCCAATCCTACCTCTAAGTCATTAATAAATATGTTAAAAAGGAGAGGACCTAATACTGAACCCTGAGGAACCCCACTTACCACATTAGTCCAATCGGAGTATGTTCCATTTACAACAACCCTTTGCTTCCTGTCTTTTAGCCAGCTCTCAATCCATGAGCAGATATTTACTGCAATTCCTGTATCCCTTAGTTTGCCCAATAGTCTCCCATGTGGCACTGTATCAAAAGCCTTTGCAAAATCCAAAAAGACTACATCCACTGAGTTGCCTTGATCCAGGTTCCTACTAACCTCCTCATAGAAACTAATTAGATTTGTTTGACATGACCTATCCCTCATAAACCCATGTTGACTCCTACTTATAATCCTGTTCAAATAGACATATTCTTGTATATTATCCCTTATTAACCCTTCTAAAAGCTTCCCCACTACAGAAGTGAGGCTCACTGGTCTATAATTCCCCGGATTTGCTCTTGCTCCCTTTTTAAATATAGGTATCACATCAGCTTTTCTCCAGTCATCTGGTAGAGACCCTGTGTTGAGTGAATCATGAAACATTAAATATAATGGTTTGGCTATTACAGAACCCAGTTCCCTTAGTACCCTTGGATGTATTACATCAGGACCCGGGGCTTTATTAACATTTATTTTTTCCAACCTCTTTTGGATTACTTCCTGTGTTAACCAATTATTTGGCAAAGGTAGTGTAGCCCCATTATGTCGCAGTGTCCCAACCACTGGTACCTCCCTTGTGTATACCGAGGAAAAGAACCTATTTAGCTCATCTGCCTTTTCCTGGTCACTCATTTTCAGATGGCCTGTTTCACATTGTAATGTTCCTATAGCTTCCTTCCTCGCCTTCTTCCCATTTTATATACTTAAAAAATATTTTAGGGTTAGTCTTACTCTCTTTTGCAATTAATTTTTCATTTTCTATTTTAGCCAGTCTAATCGCGCTTTTGCAAGCCTTGTTGATTTCCTTGTATTCCCGTAAAGCAGTCTCTGTCCCCTCTTGTTTGTATAATTTAAATGCCTGTTTTTTACTCCGTATCTTGATCTTTAAATTATTGTTAAGCCACATGGGTTGTGATTTACTCCTTTTACTTTTATTCCCACACGGTATATGCCGATGTGTATGTATATTTAGTAAGGATTTAAATGTTGTCCATTTATGTTCAGTGTTTTTACCTATCAGTTCTCTGTCCCAGTCTATACTTTGTATTGCTGCCCTTAGACCGTTAAAATCTGCCCTTTTAAAATTAAGAGTTTTTGTTGGCCCCTTAAAATGTTTTTTTTTTAATTCAATCTCAAATGAGACTGTGTTGTGATCACTGTTTCCCAAAGGTTGCCCTATTTCAACATTTGATACAATATCAATATTATTTGTAATGAGTAAATCTAAGATAGCTTCATTTCTAGTAGGCTCCTGTATAACCTGGGCCACATAATGATCCCTGAGTGTACTCAAGAACCTGCTCCCCTTAGCTGAACTGCTGGTCTCATTTATCCAGTTTATTTCAGGGTAATTAAAATCTCCCATTATTAGAACTTGCCCGTGCTTAGCTGCATTTCCAATCTGTAACAATAATTGTATTTCCTCACTTTCAGCTATATTTGGGGGTTTGTAGCATACTCCTACTAATATTCTTTTGGAATTTGCTGCTCCGCAATTTAACTCTACCCACAAACATTCAACTTTATCACTAGGTCCACCATAAATATCTTCTCTGACTATAGCCTTAAATTCAGGCTTAACATACAGACAAATCCCTCCTCCTCATTTACCATTGCCTCTATCTTTCCTAAATAGGTTATAACCATCCAGATTAACAGTCCAGACATGAGATTCATCCCACCACGTTTCGGTAATGCCTATTAAATCCCATTTTTCATTAATTGCTAATAATTCTAACTCTCCCATTTTTCCTGGCAAGCTTCTGGCATTAGCAAGCATACACCTTATGTTATGAGTCTGTAGTTCTGAAGTGCCTGCCACTGAACTTGAATTACTTAGTACTACCTCCATATTGACTATACTACCCCTCCCCCATCTCCTCCCCCATGAGTTGTTAATTCATCCCTTATACCCTCTACACTTTCTACCCCATTACTTATATCTAGTCCCTCCCCCCCACCTACTAGTTTAAAAACTCCTCCAGCCTTTCTACCATCCTATCCCCTAGTACAAAAGCTCCCTCATCATTAAGGTGCAATCCATCTCTACTGTAGAGATTGTACCGAAGTGAGAAGTCAGCCCAGTGCTCTAAAAAGCCAAACCCCTCCTTAGTTCACCACATCTTTAGCCACGCATTAACCTCCCTAATCTCCTTCTGCCTCCCTGGGCTAGCACGTGGCACTGGTAGTATCTCAGAAAATACTACCTTGGAGGTCCTTGTCTTCAGCTTATTACCTAGTTCTCTAAAATCATTCTTTAGGACACTCCATCTTCCACTAACTTTGTCATTGGTACCAATATGTACCAAGACCGCCGGTTCATTTCCAGCTCCTCCCAATAATTTGTCTACCCGATCCACAACATGACGAACCCGAGCACCCGGGAGACAGCAAACTGTTCGATTGCTGGGATCTGGGTGACAAATCACCCTGTCTACCTTCCTAATAATAGAGTCCCCTACAACCAGAACCTGTCTGTTCTGCCTATTCTGCCCTCCCTCTTCTCCAGTAGAGCTGTTCGCCCGGCTGTTAGAGGGAACAGCTCTATCTGGCATTGCCATTCCTGAATGGACATCGCCAACAGTTTCACTCAATCTGGCAAATCTGTTGTTGTTTGCCAACTCAGAACTGGCCTGCCTCCTCCTGTTCTCCCTGCTTCCCCTTGTAACTGTAACCCAGCTGCCTCCCTGGACATCCTCACTAGCCCCAGCTCCACCCTCCATGCTAGGCCCAGCTAAACTGTGCTCAGTGTTGCTATTAATCCTCATGTCCCCCATTATGATGCCTAGCATTTACAAAGCTTTACAGTGCTATCTTGAATTTATATTTGCATTCGCAATTTTCCGAGTTTGCGGCCTTAAAACACGATTTACGGGCGCGCGGGAAACGCTTGCGGACGATTGCATGATTTGCGGCCGGCCGTAAGGGGGAGCTCCTTGCGGCGCCGTCCATTTGAATAGCAGGATAGCAGTAGCGCTACACAGGGCTGTAAGATGGCCGCAAGGAATCGCAGCATTGAGGCCATTTTACGGCCGTTAATTGAATGAGGCCCTAAGTATGCAGGAAAAAGGCATACAGATAGTTTTCAATTAGAAAAATGTTGATGCCTCTGCATGGCCTTAGAGGAAACCATAATACATTGGTGAAAACTGTGTGTGTGAGAGGGGTGTTTACATTTCTGGAGAGCTATGGTTGCATCCTTTGATGCAATGTTCTTTACTGTGGAAGGGGTGTGTATCAATTTCAATATTATCCAGTTATCAAAAAAGGCTCTCGACTTCTGTTCTCTCTTCTCCCACACCTCCCTCCACTGATAACTACATGCACAGGCCTATAATCCAGCTCACAGAATGTGATGCAATAGACACAAAATGTATTCCTATTCTCATAAACAGAGTATTCAAAAACTCAGATTTTTCAAGAATATATTTTATTGCCATGACTTACACAGCTAATAATATTGTTAGTTTGGTACAAACTTAAAAAAACAAGAGTCTTTTTGCTTTAAAAACAATGGTCTTTTAATCTGTAAACTACTTAAATTAAAAATACCTCTACAGCAGACAGCAAAGTACAGAAAACTTTAAATGCCTTTTCACAAAAAAAAAAATTAAACAATGAAACATATGGAGAAAAAAAAACCTCATTAGTACTCATTCAGCAAAACGTAGGTGTTCCTACAGATGTCAGTCCATAACCAGCATAACAGAGAGTCCATGTTGCAGGGATTAGCACCCATGGGCTGAAGCTCCCATGCACTGCAGCAAGATTCAAAATAATTTCACTGGCTCTTATGATGGGGCATTATTCCATAATTAAGTACCCAAGATGGCGGGAAACATGTTAGAGGTCACTGTTCTACAGTAACAAATTTCAGTGCTCTGTTTTCTGGAGGTGTTTTTATTTATTTTTTAAATGTTTGCACATTTTCTCTTGAAACACTGCAGCTGTTTTGAATCTATTTGCAATGTTTGAGTGATAAGCCCTACAATATAAACTCTTGATGATTTCGGAGAACCTATCCTATCTCGTCTTGACTACTGCAACTCACTTCTGCCCTCAACAACACACACCCTTATATCTCTGCTCTCATCTCCAAATATTCCCCCACGAGCCCTCTTCGCTCTTCTAATGACCTTCCTCTTTCCTCCTCTCTCATCACCTCCTTTCACTCCCGCCTTCAGGACTCCCGCCTTCAGGACTCTCTCGTTGCCCCTATTCTCTGGAACTCCTTGCCTCACTCCACCAGACTATCCTCCGGCCTCAAATCCTTCAAATCCTCACTAAAAGCACACCTGTTTAAAGAAGCCAATCACTTGCCACCATGACATGCACACTGCATCTTTCACCCTCCTGTACCACACCCAAAACCTTTAGACTGTAAGTCTGTGAGTTTTCAATCTTGCAATATGCTTTGGGGAAAACATTATGGACACTGGATTCTAAACTCAAAGACAGGACAGTGCTACAGAATATGTTGGCGCTTTCCAAATAAACAATAATAATAATAACCTCTATTTCATTAATTAACAAAACTTGTTTTAATTTCTGAAGATTAATGTTTTTTTAATGGAAAAATGTTTTTGCCACATGCCTATACCTCTATTTACTTTGAAGATGTCCTACTACATCACATATATACTCGTCAGCTATATGGGTCGTTGCTAATGTTGCAGGCGCCATAGGCGATCATCTCTTTGTCCCGCAGGACAGGCAGTACGTGCCGCAACTGAAAGGTCAGCTGTTTGCGGCCCATAACCACTAGGCCTGCGGCACTACTTGCTTCCTGCCAGGGGAGAACTCGCAATAAGCACCGGATGCGCTCATTGCCAGGCCCCCCAGCCTTGCAGCACCCCCAGTGCAGCACCCCCAATGCCTCCCCCTCCTTACCCTCAACCCCTCTCTCCCCTCACTTACCTGCATTGCGCTGGTCCTGCTGCTGTCCTTCGCGTCTTCTGTGTCGGGGGGTCCGGCATATGCTAAAGACGTGACGTCACATGCGCGTAACGTCATTAGCATATGCCGGGTCCCAAAGACCCGATGGACAGCAGCAGGAGTCCCAGGGCTTGCATCAACCCCTCCTCCCTCCCGTCATCCTCTCCCTCCCCTCATCCTCTCCCTCCCCTCTCCCTCCCCTCTCCCTATCCATCCCCTCATCCTCTCCCTCCCCTCTCCCTCCCCTCATCCTCTCCCTCTCCTCTCTCTCCACTCATCCTCCCCCTCCACTCATCCTCTCCCTCCCCTCATCCTCCTCCTCCCTCCCTCCCCTCATCCGCCCTCCCTCCCCCTTTCTCCCTTTCCAATTAACCCCCCCCCTCCTCTCCCCGCACATACCTGTATCGCACTGCTCCTGCTGCTGTCCAGCGCAACTTCTGTGTCGGGACCCGGTATATGCTAATGACGTGACATCACATGCGCGTCACGTCATTAGCATATGCAGAGTCCCAAAGACCCGATGGACAGCGGAGGGGTCCCATGGCTTGCATCATCCCCTCCTCCCTCCCCTCATCCTCTCCCTCTCCTCATCCTCTCCCTCCACTTTCCCTCCCCTCATCCTCTATCTCCCCTCATCCTCTCCCTCCCCTCATCCTCCCTCCTCCCTCCCCCCATTCCCCCCTCACTTACCTGCATTGCGCTGCTCCTGCTAATATCCAGCGCGTCTTCTGTGTCGGGACCCAGTATATGCTAATGACGTGATGCACATTACACAGAAGACGCACTGGACAGCAGCAGGAGCAGCGCAATGCAGGTAAGTGAGGGGAGAGGAGGGGGGGTTAATTGGAGAGGGAAAAAGGGAGGAGGGAGGATTAGGGAAGGAAGAGGATTAGGTGAGGGAGGAGGATGAGGGGAGAGAGGAGGATGAAAAAGGGGAGGGAAACAGACACGGGGAAGAGACTCATGGGAGGGGGAGAAGAGACTCATGGGAGGGGAAAGAGACACGGGGGGGGACACAGGGGAGGGGGTAAAGAGACACAGTGGAAGGCGCAAGAGACACAGGGAAGGGAGGGAGAGACACAGGGAAGGGGGGAAAGAGACACAGCGGAGGGGTGAAAGAGACACAGGTGAGGGGGAAGAGACAAAGGGGAGGGGAGGGAAAGAGACACAGGGGAGGGGGAAAGAGACACAGGGGAGGGGGAAGAGACACAGGGAAGGGGGGGAAGAAACACAAGGAAGGGGGGGAAAGAGACACAGGAAAGAAGGAGGAAGAGACACAGGAAAGAGCGTGGAAGAGATACAGGGGAGGGGGGAAGAGACACAGGAGAGTGGGAGCAGGGCAAACAGAGACAGAGGGAGTAGAGGGGGGACCCGACACAGGAGAGGGAGAGGGGGGACAGACACAGGGGAGGGAGAGGGGGGCAGACACAGGGGAGGGAGAGGGGGGACAGACACAGGGGATGGAGATGTGGGGAAGAGACACAGGGGAGGCAGACGGGGGAACAGACACAGGGGAGGGAGGGGGGAGGAGACACAGGGGATGGAGAGGGGGAGAAAAGAGAAACAGGAGAGGGAGAGGAGGGGGGAAAGGAGACACAAGGGAGGGAGAATAGGGGGAAAGAAGAAACAAGGGAGGAAGTAGACAGGGGGTGAGGCTCGCGGTGTCTTTCCCATTTTTATGGTAAAATGTAATTATGCTATATATACTTACATTACTGGTGCCACATTTCCTTTTACACTTTGGAGCATATTTATAAAACTGAGTTAAAGGCGGGCTAAGCAGGGATTCCCTGGTGGTACTGTGGTTAGGATTCGCTGCTTTCACCATTGTGACCTGGGTTCAGTTCGAGTCAGGGTACCAAGAGATCACACCACCCTAAAGCCAAGCAGGGTTGAGTCTGGTCAGTACTTGGATGGGAGACCATCTAGGAATACCAGGAGCTGTATGCTGTGGCCCACTGAAGAAGGAACTGGCAACCCACTCCAGCATCTCTGCCTTGATAACCAAGTGGATCAGCATGACCATGGACATAAAGATGTGCCTGGTGTGTTACAGTCCATGTGGTCACGGAGAGTCGGAAACAGAAGAGATCCCATTTATTAAAGAAATTAAGAAGTGGGAATGCTTTACTATTAATACAGAAGTTAGAATGTTTTTTTTTTAATAAAGAGATTTAACAGCTAAATGTAATTGTCCAAGTGTTGACATTTTCTCCATGACCATCTTCGCTACTTTATTGTCCTCCACTGCCAACCCTGATTAATTCCTGTTCATAAAGTCATTACCTCAGTGGGTGAATGCTAATTTATTAAGCCACCTCCCCTTAGAAATGCTTAATTACAATCAGTTGCATTTATTTTTAAGTTATGCATACTTTTCATTTCAATAATTAGTACCTTTCTATGTCACTTCTGTTTGTAAACCCAACTTTGATAAAGATATCTCTACCCTTTTATTTACTAATCATCTTAAGTAGTGGAGATATTTAGCCCCTGGAGACAGAATGGGGGAAGGGGGCTTTTGCCCAGGCTAGTGGAGAGTTAATAAAGTTGTAGGGGGTGGGGAATAGGGGGAGGTGATTTAAGGAGCTGTTTTCACCCTTTCCCCTCGCAAGTTCCAGTCAGCGTGGTTTCCTCCCTAAGTTTAGGATATTTGTCTCAGCGGTTGGCGGGGGTGCTGCATTCGTCTTAGGTTGGAGCTCATTGGCTGGTATGGTATCCGGTCCTGGTTGGTCCTGGAGGTCCATTGGGCACAGGGTTCCTCTGGGCCTCTGGGAAGGGGAGCTCCTTCCGCGGGCGGGTGCAGCAACCTTGGATGTTTGTTAACTGTTATTATACGTTGTGGTAATAAAGCTGTGGCCTGTTAATACCCCATCTTGGTGTTATGTGTCTTATTTGGGTATTGGTGGTGGATTAAGGGTAACGTATGCCTAGGTCAATGTGTCCATTGATTTACTGCTCACTATTTCCTATGGAGAAAAACTGAGATCACGTCCCTTCTCAGCTCATCACAGCCACTTGAGGTGCTTAGAAAATCCCCCCTTTGTTTTTTCCGAACACCTGTAAGGCAGTACCCTTCACCTGACTACACAGAATATGTGTAAGTTAAGTACAAGGAAGTATTTAGACTTCAACAAAGATGTATATTGTACACTGTGTCACATGCTTTCTTTAAGAGGCACGCAAATTCTTTTGTTCTGAATACAATTAAATAAACAATGGACCGTTAAACCAGAGTTTTTCTTGGCATTCTTGTAATATTATGTTACACTAGAAATGTAATGTGTTAAAAAAGACAGATCTACATTGGATTATTGTCACTTTCAAGGTTAAACATTTGCCTATTATTTTTCACAACAGCAGTATAACGATTATGCTGTATTTCATTATTATTTAAATGATCTTGCATTGAAACAGGTTTCTGGTAGTTAAAGTTGGGATTACGTGGATCATATGTTCCTGAAAAGTTTTAGAACTACATTTTGAACTTATTTGTGTAGCGTTTATTTTGTGTTGTTAAAAATAACTGAATATAAATGAATTTACATTTAATTACTTAAAAAAGGATGAATCACTTATAGTTAAAGACAGTGGCAGAGCTAGTGAATGGAGACCCCCGCTGCAAAATAATTTCAGGACCATTACAACTTCCATATCCATGTCATTGTTATTTTATAGGCATTCAGTCACTTCCGACTCTCTGTGACCCTATAGACCTCAGCATGTGCTTATCCATAATTTTTCCTTGGCAACGATACCGAAGTAGATTGCCAGTTCTGTGCTATGACCCGTCCATCTTGGGTAATCCTACATGGTTTAGCTCACATCTTCATTGAAGTACACTAACCCCTTCACGACGTCAATGTAGCGATCCAAAAGGAGATCCATGTCATAGGCGTCAACAAACCGCTTCAAAAAAATACATGCACATTGTCAGAGCAGCCATATGGTGATCAGATCACCTTTCTATAAAGCAATTATCTGCCACCATCATCTAATAAATTAACATTTTGACTTTAGTAAAGGGCTCCCTCCTTTTTATGGGCCCCGGTCCTCTGTACCTGCTGCACCACCAGTAACTCCACCACTCGTTGAAGATAAGTACCATCAGCAGCTAATTGCTTTTATCTCATAACATTTTAAATGTTAAATATCCTTTGCACCAATTTACTGAACCCTCACACTAAAAAGTCTATAGGAAATATAAACAACCAGCATTTGCAAAAATCACGTTACTCACTGGAAAAAGTATAAGAAAGAAAAACACTCAAGCTAACTAATATCATGAAACAAAACAATAATGGTCCTTTTAAGCCGTGCAAGATAAGTTAAACATTTAAAGAAAAAAGAAAAAAAAAAAGAAATATAGAATCCAGAATGTCTTCATATCAGTAAGGTGAACATTATATATTCAGATATTGTCCTTGTGATTGACTTACTAAGAAAGTCCAGTAGAGGAGAAATCTTGTCCTATGACAGCTACCATACAAATAAATGAATCTCTGAAATGTAACTTTAGTTGTATCAATAACTTAATTAAATTGTGCAAAGAAATGTCAGTATCATCACATATATAGTTGTGAGCATATGAGCCGTTGCTCACGCTAGTGGGTCGCAGTTGCTGGCAAGGAGGGTCAAAGGCGCTCCTTGCCAGCAACTGCAATCCTCGTAAAATTTACGAGGGTAGCAAACAAAATACAAGACACGTTACGACCCATTACGACCTCGCAAAAAACGGCCGCAACACGCACACATCAAAACATGAAAAATACAACAAATACACACATCAAATACATAAAAAGCTTACTTACAGGAAGAGGGAGCATCCAGGACCTCAAAAACTAAAGTTACACCTCAATTTAACTGAAATTAAAGCTGTTTAGACACAAAAAAATTCTCTAAGCGAGAGAAAAAATGGCCGCCGAAAAAAACTAAAACGATGCTACAGCAGTCTAAAGACGCAAAACACCACCAAACACCTACGTATTTGCTGAAAAACACCTACGAGATTAGAAAACAAGGAAGCAGCCCGCGCAACCCCAAAAACATTACAAACACAACAAATACAGACAACAAACACATAAAAATGTTACTCACAGCAAGCGGGGGGGGGGGGGGGGGGGGGTTCCCAGGACCTCTGCAAGTGAAGTTACACCTCCATTTAAGCACAAATTTTGGAGTTTAAAGACCCGAAAATCACCTAAGCGAGAGAAAAAATCTCTGCCGAACAAAATGAAAACGAGGCTAAAGGTCCCTAAACATGCAAAACACCACCATAAACACGCAAAACACCACCAAACAGCTATGGATATTCTGAAAAAGCCCACCAAACAGCTACGGATATTCCCGAAAAACTCGCACGACATAGAAAACGAATATTACAAAAAACTTGCACGACATAGAAAACGAACGACGCTACATCAGCCACATTATATACACCAAACACCCTTAGCTCACTTACAATTTCATTGCCGTCATTTTTTGACGGGCAATTCGCTAGTGTGTAATATTTCTGAATGATTCCAATGGCTCCACACTAGGGACAGATAATCTATACGTATATATATTATTTAGTAAGGTTATTATTATTGAGTTATGGTTTTCCTAGAATTTATGGCTTGACCACATATGTTCTTTCCAGCAAATGTCTACCAGTTGACTACATCCTCATTGCTTCTCCGCACATAAACATGCTTCAAGTCTTTGCTTCTCTTCACATGAAGCAGCTTTACTTTCTAATGGGACATTTTCAAATGATTTTTTTTTTCTTTTCCATTCCAAAAAATTCATGTAATGCAAGGTTTAGAGAAAACCTAAAATTTGGATTTGATAGACCAATAATCTTGGATCTCAGATACTATATCACTGTGGGTGATCACATGTGATCCAACTGTTCATAGGATCAAGATAATATTGCAATTATGTGTGTTGTGCACTACGGTAAATACAACAATGCCTATTGTATGTGTATATATATATGTGTGTGTATATGTAAATATGTGTATAGGTGTTCATGCATATATGTATATGTGTATTTTGAAGTATACGTATGATTTGACATATATATGCAAACAAAATATAATTATTTGCACTTGATATATACATATATTTCTGTTTTTAAAATATGTTTGAGATTATTTAGACTAAGAATATATAATAAATGTATACCATACATATGTTTTTTTATATACCCATTTCGATCATTAAGAAAGCCACAAATTGAGACTGACGAAACGTGTCTGTTGAGTTTTTTTTATCTTTAATTTTTAATTTTTCACATTTCATATGTTTCTTTCCATTTGATTCATTTATAACCATTAAATAAACTCACATATATATCCTGAACCATGTTCAATGTGGTATATTGACTAGAGGTATATTTTTGATTTGAGATAATACATTGATCTTGTTTATACTCACATGTCATTATTTATCAATAGCGATATAGCATTTTCCATACATTGGAAACTTACACATATGTTACGCTGGTACCCATACTTATGATACTATATGTAGCATAAGACAAGATGCTCATAAGTTGAAGAAGTACCAACTGAGAGGTCAACACATGTTGGGAAGTCCTTGATATACCTCATGAATTGAGGTTATAGAAGGTGAGAGTCGAACCGTATATATATATATTTTTAAATAAAAGTTTGGGAATGGAAAACCTTGATTATCTGCACTAGGATCTGGTGCGCTGTCTTCTCTCCCCATCCTTCTTCTTTTTGGATACTGATATATATATATATATACAGTTGTTATTAAATCTTTGAGTCTAACTCTTTGTGATCCTATGGACTGCAACACGCCAGGCACAATCGTTCTGTCTCTGGTTGTGCTTATCCGTATGGTTATCTTGGCAAAGATACTGGAGTGGGTTGCCAAATTCATCTCCAGTGGACTGTGATTTGTCTGACCTCTCTGCTATGACCTGCCCATCTTGGATGACCCTACATGGTATAGCTCACAGCTTCACTGAGGTACACAAGCCTCTTCACATGACATGGTAGTGATTCAGAAGGGGATATATATATATATATATATATATTTATATATATATATATACATAAAAGCTATGAAATGCAGTGGGCATAAGCTTAAAGGAAGCCATGTTTGAAATGGTTTATGGATTGAAGAGTGAGGCATTTGTGAGCATATTTGCATGTCCCTGCTCAGCTTCCTAGAATGCGGCGTAATAACTGTTTTTCTCGGAATTATGAGCTGGAAACATGTTTTAACTTGTGAACACAGATGTACTATTTATTTACTATATATATTTATATATTACAGCAAATGAATAATACATTTGTAATTCCATTTTAATGTCTAAAAATTTGTTAGAAAATACAGTACAGAAATACATTTGTTACACTGCACTTTTGGAGACCGGAGACGAGGACATGCAAATGAGACCACAATGCATTCTCACTCTGTAATCCAAAAAAACACTATATACATGGCTCCTTTTAGGCATATGTTCACTGTATTAAACAGTTTTAAGCATAGTACAGGATGGATTATGCACAAACCAGAAAACCTACTTACAGACAGCACTGTTTCAATCTTAATGGATCTTATAGGTGTGGGGCTGGTATCATATTGCAATAGAACAGAGGGAATGGCGATCATAACTTTCAGTACGCAGCTTTGCAGTCTCGTTTATACATAGCAAATCTAACTGAATTTCATATAAAGCCAACATGCCACCCAGCAACATTCCTTTCAACAAACAGTACATTTTACAATTTTACAAATAACTTCCTTATAAACCAGTTAGGGAGCTACCCAACAATATGATATTTGAGAATTTTCTCTAATTCCTACAAGCCAAATTAGATAATATAATATTGCTGTGAGGTGATATTTTAGATAACATGACCTCAAAAAAAAGTAAGAGGCTATTATGGGGAAAGTAAAGACGATTTTGTGTAAAAATACAATAAAAGACAATATGTGTAAGTAATACAAAACCTTACTAGTCCTATAGGACCTTCCTTTCTTTGTACAAGCTAATAATCCTATATAAGGAGCAATGTCAAACATAAATTGTTCGGCACTTTGGGATATGCAGAAGTTCAGTACTGTTTGGAGTAAGTATTTTTTATAGACTTTCTTATTCTGTGCGATATATTGATGATGCTAAAAATCTATATAGACCTATTTAGAATGACGAATAACTTCTTGGCCATATCTTTGAAATTAACTGATTAGAGACAGTTTCTAGAAATAGATAAATATGTAATGAGGCATTTTGGTGACAATTTACCCAAATTTTTTTAATGTTTATTTAATGTCACATGTCTATTCTTACGTTATGGAACCTAATTAATACACAGAATTAGTTGAGGCGTGAAGTTAAACAGTTCCATTTGTTTACACTATCTTTTAATATTAGTAGGATTAGTTATGGGGTCATATGTACTATTGAGTGAAGAATTTGTGATATATAAAACATATAAATATAAATAGATACATAAATAAATTTGACAGAAGATAAGAATCAGAAGAGCCCAACTGGTCTGTCCATTCCATATTCCTAAAGATTTGGCATAAGTAAAGCTTATGTTTATCCAACAAGAATAAAACTTATGTTAGTGTTGCGCAATTAGATATTTCTCGCTTCCTACTTTACTGCTTATGTGCAGGGACCATATTTGTTTCTGACTGTGGTAGTGATGTAAGCGCACCGGACATAATTGTTACCGGTATCGTGATTGATACGAGTGCTGATGTCAAGCTTAAACTAGTAACTGCAAGATCTTCCGCACTACAACACTTATATAGGATCATGAGTCCATGCTCAGCTATTTTAATATGACTTCATAAGGTGGACATTTTTATGATTAATAATGATTATTTATTTATTTTTTATCTGCACAGCTTTGTTTATTTTTAGTTGTCTTTGGTCCTTTCATTTCAACAATACATGTAACAAGAGACAATTTCAATACTATTTTGCAACTAGAAATGTATAAACAGTGAAATTTTAACTGACCACTCTATCTATCTATCTATCTATCTATCTATCTATCTATCTATCTATCTATCTATCTATCTATCTATCTATCTATCCACCCTTCTATCTATCTATCTATCTATCTATCTATCTATCTATCTATCTATCTATCTATCTATCTATCTATCTATCAGTCTGTCTGTCTGTTTATCTATCTATCTATCTATCTATCTATCTATCTATCTATCTATCTATCTATCTATCTATCTATCCACCCTTCTATTTATCTATCTATCTATCTATCTATCTATCTATCTATCTATCTATCTATTTATATATCTGTCTGTCTGTCTATCTATCTATCTATCTATCTATCTATCTATCTATCTGTCTGTCTGTCTGTCTATCTATCTATCTATCTATCTATCTATCTATCTATCTATCTGTCTGTCTGTCTATCTATCTATCTATCTATCTATCTATCTATCTATCTAATTGTCTATCTATCTATCTATCTATCTATCTATCTATCTATCTATCTATCTATCTAATTGTCTATCTATCTATCTATTTATATATCTGTCTGTCTGTCTATCTATCTATCTATCTATCTATCTATCTGTCTGTCTGTCTATCTATCTATCTATCTATCTATCTATCTATCTATCTATCTATCTATCTAATTGTCTATCTATCTATCTATCTATCTATCTATCTATCTATCTATCTATCTAATTGTCTATCTATCTATCTATCTATCTATCTATCTATCTATCTATCTATCTATCTATCTATCTATCTATCTGTCTGTCTGTCTATCTATCCACCCTTCTATCTATCTATCTATCTATCTATCTATCTATCTATCTATCTATCTATCTATCTATCTATCTATCTATTTATCTATCTATCCATCTACCCATCTATCTATCTATCTATCTATCTATCTATCTATCTATCTATCTATCTATCTATCTATCTATCTATCTGTCTGTCTTTCTGTTTATCTATCTATCTATCTATCTATCTATCCATCCTTCTATTTATCTATCTATCTACTATCTATCTATCTATCTATCTATCTATCTATCTATCTATCTATCTATCTATCTATCTATCTATCTATCTATCTATCTATCTATCTATCTATCTATCTATCTCTCTATCTCTCTATCTGTCTGTCTATCTATCTATCTATCTATCTATCTATCTATCTATCTATCTATATATGCATGCAAAGACCCATACTTAAGAACGGGCTCCCTGAATTAAAAGAAAGACCATACCATAGTTTCTGTTATATATATATATATATATATATATATATATATATATATATATATATATATATATATATACATACATAGTTTAACACTATATTTCACTATATTTCTATTTGCAGAGTAAAGTTTGGCAAAGTTGAGAAGATGTCTGCATTTCACTTTTTGCTACTCACTTGTTGCACAATTAATCTCTCTGTCTCACAAGAAGTGGGTAAGTTGAGTACAAGATAATATTTGGGCACAAATTAAGCTAAATACGCTCTCAATCTCTTTATAAGAAAAATGTTATCCTGGATATAATATAATCTTGCATGCTTAAATGTGAATGTAGAGTTATTGTTAACAATTTTGTAATATGATATTACACCAGGAATTGTAATGTCCTTGCTTCAAATTACAGAAATACAATAGTGTATTATCATATTTGTAGATATAATGATAATACCCATGTTTATTTCTGATAGAAATTTGCTGCATAACTAGAAAGTATCACTGTGGGAGTATTGCAAAGGTATTAGAAATACTATTAAAAAATGATGTAGGAACATCAAAAAAAAATTACAAATTTAATTAATTGTATTTAAAAATGCAATATTATAATTTGATTGATCTAAGAGCATATTTAAACATAGAGAAACTCATAATGTCACTGGGGAATTGTGTCTTCAGAAATCTTGCATCCTATTACCATAGTATTTGAGGTTGAATAAAGACTTTTAGTCCATCAAGTTCAACCTTTTTAGATCTCTTCTGATCCTTTTAATACCTGGATTATTTGTTAATAATTGTTATTTGATCCAGAGGAAGGCAAACAAAAACAATTGAAACTTTGCTAATTGTCTCATAAGGGGGAAAAAAAGCAAAATTCCTTCCTGACCCCAGAGACCGGCGATCACATTTCTCCCTGGATCAATATTCCTTCTCGAGTTATCTTGAATAGCCTTGAATGCCCTCTTTATTCAAAAATATATCTAACCCCTTTTTAAAGTTATCTATTGAATACGCTTTCACCACCTCCTTTGGTAGAGAATTCCACAGTTTAACTACCCTAACCGTGAAGAACCCTTTTCTTTCTTTAAGGGGAAATCTTTTTTCCTCTAACCTCAAGGGGTGTCCTTTTGTCAGTTGAAAACCTCTTGGCACAAAAAGCTCCCTTGACAAATCTTTATACTGACCATGGATTTATTTATAGGGTAATCATATCCCCTTGTAGACGCCTTATTTCTAGAGAAAATAAGTTTAATTTGGTTAGTCTTTCTTCATAACTCAGCCCCTCCATTCCCCTTATTAGTTTTGTTGCCCTTCTTTGTACTTTTTTCAGCTCTAAAATGTTCTTTTTATGATGCCCACAATTGTAATACATATTCTAGGCTATTTTGTCCATCTACAAAAGAAGGCTTAAGGGCCAGTGTAAGTGATTTCCATGTTATTTAAGTCTTATCAAGATAATATAATCATTGTTATGAGACTTCTAATCTTACACTTACTTTCAATAGTGATGGCTTAGTCACAGAATATCTCATCGCAATGTTATCTCTATCTCTTTTTTTTTTCTGTTCCGTTGAGTCCACTGGATAAAAAAGGAAAATATAATGTATACATTTTTGGGGTATAAGAAAATTATGAACTTTGCATGATACTGGGAATCCAAATCACTCATCCCCCTTCTTTCCAACCCCTCAGACTTTATCTTAATCTACCACTTGCAAAGCATTGCTGAACATCACTTCTTCCTTACAGGGATAACACAAGATTATTCTATAAAATTATGCTACAATGTTAAGGCTTCACCCTCTGAAGCTAATGAGAGACATATGGGGAGTTCAGAATGAAGGGCTTGGCACTTCTTAGGAATTACAACATAGTTCCGCTCAACTGATTGACTGGCACCATGAGCCAGCTACATGTCTGTGTGGCCACCATCCATTCTTGATGTCTATGTAATTGCTTATATGAGGGCTTCAAGGACCAGTCTGGTAATAATAACAAAATCGCCTAATAATAATAACAAAAACGCATAACCAAGCCAATATTTGAGCAATTGTACAAATGTATACAACCATGCAGCATGATATTCAGGACTTAATAATACTATTTGTGATTTATTTTTCTTTAGGCAATTGGGATTACACCTCTTCACCTCCTATTCAACAAGGCTGCAGAGAAAGAGGCATGTTATTCTTCAGCATATATATATAACATGAGTAATTTATTGTGCTAAGTTACACATGCTAATGGACAACTCGTTTTTTTATGCATTGATTATTAATTATTCATTGATTAAAACAATAATAATGAATATTAAACTTACTTTCAGACATTAGCTTTTAGCACCCAGCCAAGCTTTTTTTCCATGTCTATAAGGCAAGGCTCTGGTTGGTAAGCAAATCTAAAGAGCATTAAGACGAAGCTGTAGAGAGAAATGGCATATTCTTTCTAGATAGTTCTCCTAGTTGTTTTTTTTTTTTAGAGCTGAAAAGCAATTAAGAACACTTTGATTATCTCTTAGGTGGCAGAGGCAAGCAGCTTAAGTAGAGGCTTAGAATATGCTGTTTGCAAACATTTTTTATAATAAATATTACTCTTTTATATCATTGAATTGAAATCTATTTAATGATAATTTAACTAAAACAGCTACCTTCATTTGTTATAACATTTTAGTGATTCCATAGTTTATGTATATATATATATATATATATATATATATATATATATATATGTTCTTCTTTGTGTAACTTGTATGTGATTTGTTTTACAGAAGTCACTTCCTTCACATTGTTAGATGACCATGTGTACCAATGGACCTACAATTATGCCATCCAAGAGCTTATTAATCGTGTAAATGAGCGGTTTCCCTGTGGAATTCGGCAATATACTTCAATAAAAATTAACAATCCAGGTAAATGTACTGTACAACTACTCACACGATCAGACGATACTAGTACAGAAACACAGACATTGTAGTGAATAAGGGAATGACCATCTTAGCATTTTCTAATATATGCATCAAAGACAGGACTGATCTTGGAGATGGTAGAGCTAGCCATAAATGCATTCTTTACTCCTTTTATTTATTTATTTATTTTTTGCGTTGTTCACAACTCTCCATGACTGTAACACACCAAAAAAAACTTTTATGTCCATGGTCATGCTGATCCACTTGGTATTAATGGCAGAGATACTGGAGTGGGTTGCCAGTTCCTTCTGCAGTGGGCCACATCATACAGCTCCTGGTATTACTAGGTGGTCTCCCATCTCCCAACTCTTCTCGGATTCAGGGTGGTGTGACCTCTTGGTTCCCTGACTTGGAATTAGAACTGAGTAGAACTGAGTCCTAACCACTGGACCACCAGAGAACCCTTGGCCTTTTATTATATGTTATTAATTTTATTGTCCTTTTACAATTTACAAATTCCAAATTTTTATAAAATTTACAATTTTTTTACAAGGCTCTTGAAATACATAATAAACATAGTTTATATTTATAAGAGAGAAAAAAAGAAAAGAAATAAGAAAAAAAAACAGTCCTACACAGTTAGAAGATTATTTTTACCTAATTGCCTTGCTGAGGGTATACATAACTTATTTTAAAAGGGCAATTTTAATAAATTGCATTTTAATATGCTTTTTCTACATCAGGATTCCTAATAATCAAACACTCCATGCATATTTAAAAGTGAAGGGACTCAAAAATAGAAAAAGAAGAAAAATACAATTTTCTGCTCATTGATAACTTTTTATTTTATATTTTATATATTTATAATTGGTTTTAATAGAATTCTGTTGAGAAGTATCACATTTCCATCTTGCCTTTTTGCCTACATACTGTTATTAGCTACATTCTGACTTTCTATAAAATAATATAAAGTTGTAGTTTGGTGCTTGATTAAAATCAACAAATATATTAAACTATAGATGATAAATCAGAACAGGATGTATTGAACCTAACCTTACATATGAGTACTCTAGATGTAGCGCTACTGAAAATGTGCCAATTAACTTATAATCCAATATTGTATCACCAGTCAATTATTAAAGAGAACAAAACTCATACACAGATTTCAAAATATTGTCCATACAGAAAGATGAGGGTTAAAATACCCGATATCTTTAAGTCCCAAAGACAGTCGAAATGTAGATCCAATATAAGGTATTGGTGAGTGTGTGGGGGCTGCACTTCTTCAAAGAGTACCATCCACATTGTACTCAAAAGTCGTACATCAAAGAAAAGAAACACAAAAGGAAGTAGGGAGAAGGCCACCACCTCCTAGTGCAGGTCACCAATGCATTGTAATACAAGAAGGAAAAAAAACGAAATATGTCAGAACACTCACATGTATAGACATCAAGGTATGAGGTATTATATCAACATCACGGGGGGGAACTTCTTTCTATCTGTTTCAGTATCCCCGATCCACATGTAGTGCTGGTTAATTAATATCAGTTATATCAGGTCCATGACATTTCCATCATTTTCTTCCTCTTTTGGAATCTTGAGTCAGGATCAAAAGTAGTGGCCTATTGTTCAGTATGAATATAGGCAGAATATAATATTGTCTCTGGGATTTTTTCCCAATGTTAAGGAACTATTGGTTATGTGAACAAAAAACACCACTTGTGGACAGGTACAAGTTAGTAATAGCCCATCATTTATTTGTAAGGATTTTTCTAAAATACCAATTGGTATAAACAGCATATAAAAAACTCAATATATATTAATTAATAAAAAAAAGAATATATATATATATATATATATATATATATATATATATATATTAAAAAATAATACTTAAATCAAGTCCAGACACGTTTCGTCAATGTAGTTTGGCTTTATAAATGAAAAAGCAACAAATCAATAAAACGTAAAATTCCAATTGGTATAAACAGCATATAAAAAAAACAATATATATAAATTAATAAAAAATTAACATTTTATATATATATATATATATATATATATATACAGTATATATATATATATATATATATATATATATATATATATACATATATATATATATATATATATATATAATACTTACATCAAGTACAGACGCGTTTCGTCAATGTAGTTTGGCTTTATAGATGGAAAAACAACAAATCAATAAAAAGTATATGCACAGATCTTTTTCCCATAACATTGGGGGGAAAAAATCCCTGAGTAAATATTATATTCTGCCTATATTCAGTTAAACTGAACAACTGGCCACTACTTTTGATCCTGACTCAAGACTCCAAAAGAGGAAGAGAAACAGATGGAAATGTCACTGACCTGATAAAACTGGTATGGTATTCATTAACCATCACTACACTTTTTTTTTTTTCCATTGTATTACTATTCATTGGTGACCTGCACTAGGAGGTGGTGCGCTTCTCCCTTCCTTTTATGTTTCTTTTCATAGATGATAAATGTCGAGCAACTCACTATAAGTAAATAATTCCAATTTCTACAATGAGTAACATTTGCTAACTCCAAAACAGCTAAAAGCTTTTAGAGTTTAAGATTGTAGTTTCAAATATTGTAGAATGAATGCCTATAGTGGTGAGAATACTGCTTAGGGAGAACCAGTCTAAAAGACATGCCTGAAATATGCTTGCTTGCTATAAACTGTAACCATATAGATAGTCATAGATGTAGACTTATATTCTAATGACCATAACTGGGAACCTTATAGTAAGCCCCTGGGCAACTTAGACTGGACTACCTAACATGCCTGACGACCGTTTGTCAATTTTAGATGACTTTATTAAATGCTACATCTATAATGAGATGTAGAATTTGACAAAGTCACTTAGTTGCCTCATGTTGCTTTGGCAATCTACCGGATATGATTCACCTTTGCAGCTGAATTTGTAATTGATTAAATTACTGTATGTCAAAACTTAAACACCTATTCATGTGGTGCAATTTGGTCCTTCAAGAAGCTTACCAGTTTCTCACAAGCTACCAGACCACAAAATCAGAAGGTATTTTTATTGGCCTGATCTAAGATAAATATTCTACTACTATTGATTTATCCAGGGTTGGATCTATCAGTGGTGCAAGGCACCAGTGCCCTGCTCTGGGGAGGGGACCCTAGCTAGTGAGGCATTATGATATTTTTATTTATTTATTTGATTTTTTTTGATTTTGTAGTGGCCCCTGGTCCACCCCACAATTGACCCTTGGGTCCCCCAGGCCCCCCGCTATGCCCCTGCCCACCCCCAATGAAAACTCCATTTGGCAATGTACACACACGAGATAACAAAAGTTCACGCAAACAGACCTCGCAATCATGGATGCGAATGCTACTATAAGGACACCAATGGCAAATATATATTTATAATAAATTTTATATATATATATATATATATATATATATATATATATATATATATATATATAGGGCCCAATACAAAAACATTTTTGGCCACATCCCCGCCCACCAGGGGGAGGGCAAAACATTTTTTTGCACCGGTGTCCTCCATTCTCTAGCTCCACCACTGGATTTATCCATTATAGAATGTGTCTTACTGAAGAAAAACTGAACTTCTACATTATTATTATTTTTTCTTTTAGATACTACTGAAAATACCTTCACAAAAGCAAATGATTTTATAAACTACAATTACTATTTTAGTTACTGGAACAATAACAACCCCTACTATTACCCATTTCTTAACTGCAACACATCCCTTTTGCATGGAATAAAAAGAGCATTGGAGATTTCACCAGCTGGCGCCTTTATTTTGGTATTAAGCAGCGGTTCTATGACTGATTCAAATGACAGCGACCTCTTAAGAGAGATTCACAATTTAATAGATCAAAAGCGATCACAGGTAAATAAACCAAGTAGTTACTACATTATATTGTATTTGTTTACTTGTATTTATTGTTTTTACAGATGGTTAATTTTACTGGTTATCATGTTCACCTAGATTTTCATCATTATGTACGGATATTGTCAGATGGGATATTTAGAGACCGGAGTATTTAATGAAATTGCAACTTGGAGCTATGGACAGTTTTTGATGGTGAACATGGATATGTTTTTACAGGTAAGTACTCTGCTAAATAACATGTGATTTTTCTAGTTATATGGCCATGGAAAGGGTATTTTGCTTTGCCACCTCAAAGAAGAGAATAATTCTGAATCATTTGTGTAATAAATGTTGAGATCTCTGAGTAGGCGTAGTGCTTTCCAGTTCCCTCCATATGAGTCACTTCCAGATTTTACTTAAAATGCCCCCCCCCCCCCCAAAAAAGCCACTATGATCTAAAGTAGAAGTAAAATATGGAAATATCCACTATAATAGTTAGTGGTTATGAGTTATGCCTGCACAATGCGTACTGCGCAGGCGTTACTCACATCTAGTTGCCGGCACAATTGGAGGAATCAAATATCTGCTCATGCTGCGGGACTGCGGGAGAAAGAGACAAGGAGAGAGGGAGAGAACGGGGGAGACAGAGGGGGAGAGGGAAGCAGAGAGAGGCAGTGAGGAAGGGGGAGAGAGAGGCAGAGAGAGGGGGAGACAGAGAGAAAGGAAGGGGGAGGGAGGGTAGAGAGAGAGGGAGGGCAAAGCTTTGGCAGAGAGATAGGAAGGAGGTGTGAGAGAGGGAGGGGGAGGCAGAGAGATAGGGAGGAAGAGATAGTGGGGGAGAGAGCGGGAAACTGAGAGATAGGGAGGCAGAGAGATAGGGAGCGGTAGAGAGAGAGGGAGGGCAAAGGTTTGGCAGAGAGATAGGAAGGGGGTGTGAGAGAGGGAGCGGGAGGCAGAGATATAGGGAGGTAGAGATAGTGGGGGAGAGAGAGGGAGACTGAGAGATAGGGAGGCAGAGAGATAGGGAGCTGTAGAGAGAGAGGGAGGGCAAAGGTTTGGCAGAGAGATAGGAAGGGGGTGTGAGAGAGGGAGGGGGAGGCAGAGAGATAGGGAGGAAGAGATAGTGAGGGAGAGAGAGGGAGACTGAGAGATAGGGAGGCAGAGAGGGAAGGGGAGAGAGAGGGAGGAGGAGAGAGAGGGCACACAGAGAGAGACAGCACAGACAATTGAACATAACATAATACCATCATTTACAGTGTGATGAGCAAGTTACTAGTAGAAATATATTGTACTAGTAATATTTCAATATTTCTCTACAGTAAATCTTTCTTCATTTATTGAACAATATGTAATTAGAAGCTCAGATTGCTTGATAACGATGGAAGAAGGAACCTAACTGCATGAAATTAGGACACTTTTCAAGTTCATGTTAATTGCTTCAGTGACCTCATCTATCCATCTCCGCCTCTGTCGTCCCCTTTTTCGTGTCCCTTCAATCTTTCCCAGCATCGCCGTCTCATGATATGGCCAAAATATTTGAGCTTCAGCAGCATGATCATATCTTCTAGTCAACAGTTTGTCTTGATTTCCTGAAGTATTGATTTATTTGATCTTCTTGCAGTCCAAGGGACTCTAAGTAGTCTTCTCCAACACCACAATTCAAAGGCGTCAATTCTACAGTGCTCAGCCTTCCTTATGGTCCAGCTCTCACATCCATATGTTACTACTGGGAATACCATAGTTCAAACTATGCAGACCTTTGTTGATAGTTTAATATCTTTACTTTTTACTAGCTTGTCCAAGCTCGCCATAGCTTTCCTTCCCAGAAGCAAACGTCTTGTAATTTCAAGACTACAGTCACCATCTGCAGAGATCTTGGATCCAAGGAAAATAAAGTCTGTCACTACCTCTACTTCTTCCCCATCTATTTGCCAGGAAGTGAGATCGCTGTTTGCCATGATCTTCATCTTTTTAACGCTGAGCGGCAGGCCAACTTTTGCATTCTCTTCTTTTACCCTCATTAATAAGTCCTTTAGTTCCTCCTCACTTTCAGCCATCAAAGTAGTATCATTCCCGTATCTGAGATATTTGATATTCCTTGCAGCAATAACGATTCCGACTTTGGATTCAGCCAGTCCCGCCTTACGCATGATGTACTCTGCATATAAGTTGAATAAATAAGGTGACAATATACAATCTTGTCGCACTCCTGTTCCGATCTTGAACCATTCTGTTGTCACATGTTCCGTTCTGACTATGTCTTCTTGGTTGACATACAGATTCTTTAGGAGGAGGATAAGATGATCTGGTAGGATCTTAAGCATTACCTTGCTGGCATGTGAAATTAGTGCAATCATTCAATATTTGGAGCACTTTTTGGCACTGCCTTTTTGGGGGATTGGGATGTAGACTGACCTTTTCCAGGCTATTGGCAATTGTTCAGTTTTCCAAATGTGTTGGCATAAGGCAAGTATCACATTCACAGCATCATCCTGTAGAATTTTGAAAAGTTAAATTGGGATTCCATCACCTCCTGCAGCCTTATTATCAGACAAATTACTGAAGTAATCGCTGCTGTTAAGATCCTTCCTGCATAGATCTTCAGTGTATTCGTGCCAACTCTTCTTTATCTGATCTTCTTCTGTTACGTCCCTCCCATGTTTGTCTTTTATCACGACCACTATGGCATGAAAGGTGCCTTTTAGGTGCCAATTTTCTTGAAGAGATCTCTTGATTTACCCATTCTGTTATCTTCTTCAATCTCTTTACCTTGCTCATTGTAGAATGTCTCCTTGTCTCTTCTTGCTATCCTCTGGAATTCTACATTCAGTTAGATACATCTTTTCTTATCTCTACTACCTTTTCACTTTCATTTTTTCCTGGGCTACTTTCAAAGCCTCATCAGACAGCCAGTTTGACTTCTTACTTTTCTTTCTTTTAGGAATATTCTTTGTTGCTGTTTCCTGGATAATGTTGCAAACTTCGGTCCAAAGTTCTTCAGGCATTCTATGAACCATGTCTAGTCTCTTAAATCTATCATTTACCTCCACTGCATATTCACAAGGGGTATTATTTATTTTGTATCTACTTGGTCTGATGCTTTTTCCTCTTTTCTTCAGTTTAATTTTCAACTTTGCAATAAGAAACTCATGGTCTGAGCAAAAGTCAGCTCCAGGTCTTGCTTTTGATGACTGTATAGAGCTTCTCCATCTTTGGCTGCAAAGTATATAGTCAATCTGATTTCTATGTTGTCCATCTGGTGATGTCCATGTGTAGAGTCGTCTCAGAGGCTGTTGGAAGAGGGTGTTTGCTACGACCAAAGAATTATCTTGACAAAATTCTACTAATCTCTGACCTTCATTTTGTACTCCAAGGCCAAATTTGCCAGTTATTCCAGGTGTCTTTTGGTTCTTCGTAGAACTGGACAACTTCATCCTCTTCAGCATCCGTGGTTGGAGCATAGACATTGATCACTGATATTAAATGGCTTGCCTTGAATTTGAATTGAGACAATTCTGTAATTTATTTGGGTTGTAACCAAGCACTGCTTTGGCCACTCTTTGATTGACTAGGATGGCTACTCTGTTTCTTCTGCGGGATTCTGGACCACAGTAGAAGATCTGGTGGTTGTCTGATGTGAAATGTCCCATTCCAGTCCATTTAAGTTCATCAATTCCCAGCATATCAATGTTTAACTTTGTCATTTCATTCTTGACCAGTTTACCTTGGTTCATAGTTCTAACATTCCAGGTTCCTATGCTGAATTGTCCTTTGCAGCATCAGATTTTCCTTTCTCTTTCAGACACATCCTCAGCTGGGAGTCTGTTCGGCTTTGACCCAACCACTTTGTTAGATCTGGTGTTACTTGTACTTGCCCTCTGCTCTTCCTCAGTAATGTGGTAGGCAACTTCTGACCTGAGGGGCTCATCTTCCGGTGCCATACTGTTATGTCACTGGTTGTACCTGTCCATGAAGTTTTCTTAGCAAATATACTGGAGTGGGTTGCCAGTTCCTTCTCCAGTGGACCGTGATTTCTCTGACCTCTCTGCCATGATCTGCCCATCTTGGCTGAACCTACATGGTATAGCTCACAGCTTCATCAAAGTACACAAGACCCTTCACCACAACAAGGTAGCGATCCAGAAGGGGAACTGTCCTGTTACTGACTATTTATTGCACATGTTACTGGAACGGTACAGAGAAAAAAAACACAGAAAGTGTACTCGCCTTAAGATCAGTGGAAAATAACAGTTTTAGGTGAATATTTTCTCACAAAAGATCAACTGTTTAGGCACAATAAATTAGAAAATTGTTAGTAATCATGAAGCCTGGGTAATTACTGTAGCCTTTAAAGCAATGCTTTAGACTTATTTTTGCTTTTATTTGTTTTTGCTTCTATTTTACAATATAATTGTGATATAAAACATACACTTCATTTACTTCCAAGGAGCCTCAGAATAACAGATTCTCATTTTTGGAACTACCAACTTTTTTCCTGTTCCCCCTTATGAAAGATGACATGTGGGACCTAAGACTAAGGGGCTTCACACTACAAATACCTCATTCTTCCCAGACACACAGAATGTCACTGTCTGTTAGCAGCATAAGACACTGGCAGTGTGAAGCGTGGGTAGGAGCTTAGGCCACACTCATGGAACATGTCAGATCACATGATAAAAAATAGGAAGAGAGGGGGAGGTCCCAGAAAGAGAGAATCTGTTTTTCTGGGGCGTCTTAAAAGCGGAGTGTAAATTAATTATTTAATAGATGAAACATTTATATGAAACGCAAATATTTTCCTAAAGTGTGAGTTTAAAACCTGAGTTTATTTTTTATATTTTTGTTTCATTTTCTAGTGATTTCTAGAAAGCCAACTCCAACACAGGCAGAGCTTGGGAGATAATCTTGAGGGAACACACACCAGAGACTAAATAAATGCGCATCACACTGTTGGAGCACCACTTTGAGCTAGATCCAGCTGATGGTGTTAATATTTATATGTGTTCAAAAAATTACTGATATTGACCAACAGTGTGTAATATACGTTGAGTTTTTAATGCCCCAGGGTTTCAACAAGTTGTGTATTTTTATCCTTGATATCTTTATTTAAAAGTGATTTTTGCCTCCAGCTAAAATTCAGCTACTGGCAGATCATCTTCATCAATGACACATTATCACATATTGCTAAACTTTTTATTTTTTTGTGATCATCTCACTTTTCTTATGTTTTGCAGGTTATATATGGCTTTGATTTGTTTCTCTCTCAGCCATTAAATTCTTCTCTCCATCTCCTGAACTTGAATGTAAATGTCTCTGGAATGCATATAGAAGAGTTTAATGTTAACAAGCCCTTAACATATATGCTGATTTCTACAAATGGGGATTTTTACTGGAATTCCAACTTCACACTTTTTGATCCTAATGGTAAGTATCCCACTACTGTATTGACCAATGTTATCCATAGTTTTCTTCTCCGAAATTTCAAGTGTTGGGCAAACTTGGTCCTTTGATGGCTACCAACAACCCAGGATTTCTGCATCTCTATTTTAGTGCAGGTGGAATAATTAGAATCAATTAACCTTAGTAACTTATAGATGCTAAAGCAGAAAGATCCAGAATACACATGCAGTGAGATGCGGACATCTAGGACTCTTGTCATCCTTCATAATGCAGACATCTAGGACTCTTGTCATCCTTCATAGGACCAAGTTGCCCCACACTGATCTAAAGACATAGAAACATAGCTTAGAACAAACATAAGAACACATTCGGCAATCCCCCACCTCCCGCCCCTCTTGTCTCACAGCCGAGGACTTTGCCAAACACTTTAAAAAGATTGAAAACATAAAAAAAAATGATCTGCTCAACATGGCTCACACACTCCCTCTTCTCAACAAGCCAACAATACCTGGCTGCAACCATCCCCAATCCTACATACACTATGAATTCCTTTGACCTTGTAACTGAGGATGAAGCGTCCAGTCTACTATCAACCTCTCGCCTTACAACCTGTCCACAGGATCCTATACCACAGCTGATCCCTCCCCTCTATACCACACTTATCCTTGTTCTCACAAATTTATTCAACATTTCCCTAAACACTGGAAAGTTTCCATCATCTTTAAAACATGCCATAATTGCACCCATTCCTAAGAAATCCTCATCATCCTGCTTCTGCGTCTAATTATTGCCATATATCACTACTTCCCCTGGCTTCAAAACTGCTTGACCCGCCAACTCTCTTCTTGACACCTTCCAATCCTGTTTACAAACCCATTACTCTCTCTTGGCATCTTCCTCCCCTGTGTATCTTCCTCCCCTGTGTATTTTCCACCCCCCTCTCCCTCCCTGTGTCTCTCCCCTGTCCCTCCCATGTCACCTTCCCGCATCTCCCTCCCCTGTGTCTCCTTCCCCATCTCCCTCCCCTTTGTCTCCCTCCCCCATCTCCCTCCCTTGTGTCTCTTTCCCCCTCCCCTATGTCTCTTTCCCCCCTCCCTCACCTGTGTCCCTTTCCCCCCTCTGCCTCCCCTGTGTCTTTCCCCCCACTCTTCCACCCTCTCCCTCCTCTGTGTCTCTCCCCCTCTTTCTCCCCTGTGTCTCCTTCCCCTCCTCTCCCTCCTCTGTGTCTCCTTTCTGCCTCCCTCTCCCGCCCCTGTGTATCTCTCCCTCTCCCTCCCCTGTGTCTCCTTTCTCCCCCCTCTCCCTCCCCTGTGTCTGCTTCCCCCCCCCCGTGTCTAATTTTTCCCTCCTTCTCCTTCCCGCTCCCAGCGCGCATGCTGCGCGTTGCCCTGGCTCAACACGCATGCGCAGCTAATGCAGCACGTTGCAACATTCACGGCGCAATGCGCATGTGCAACCCGTAAATTATAGTGGTAGTAATTGCTAGTTTGCCGTAACTTTTAACATAATGTTACCAACAAACTCGCAATTACCACAACTATTATATGTGATAATAATAATAATAAGAACCTAATCTGACCTACTATTATATCTGCCTATATGTTTGGCTTAACTAAACCTCAGGATAGACTTATGAGTATCCCAGGTATGTTTACCTTCTTCATCTGTGTTTGGCTCTACCACGTCATCAGGAATGCTGTGCCACTTATCTATTACTATATCTATAAAGTAGCACTTGCTCACGTTACCATTAAATCTTCCACCTTCCAACTTCAAATAATTTCCTATTGTTCTTACATTACTCTTTTACTTGAAGATACTTACTGCTTATACTCTATTAAATAGTTTTACGTATATGTAGGTTCCTATTATAGCTATCCTCTCCTCCTGTCCTCTAATCTATACATGTTCAGATCATTAAGTTTTGCCTTTCAGACCATGCACCATTTTAGTTGCGCTCCTTTGAATTGTTTCTAATTTGTATTAGATTACTGGTACCAAATCTTCTAGGGGCAGATATACAGTGTCTTGCAAAAGTATTCACCCCTTGGCATTTTTCGCGTTTTGTTGCCTCACAACCTGGAATTACCATGGATTGTTTGAGGATTTGCATCGTTTAATTTACAGAACATGCCCACAACTTTAAAGATGTTTTTTATTTATTATTATTGTGAAGCAAACAACAAATAAAGAAAATAACAGAAAAAGTCAGTGTGCATAACTATTCACCCCCCTAAAGTCAATACTTTGTAGAACCACCTTTTGCAGCAATCACAGCTCTAAGTCGCTTTGGATAAGTCTCTATGAGCTCGCCACATCTTACCACTGGGATTTTTGCCCATTCCTCCTTGCAAAACTGCTCCAGCTCCTTCAAGTTGGATGGTTTGCGCTTGTAAACAGCAATCTTTAAGTCTGACCACAGATTTTCTATTGGATTGAGGTCTGGGCTGTGACTCGGCCATTCCAACACATTTACATGTTTCCCCTTAAACCACTCAAGTGTTGCTTTAGCAGTGTGTTTGGGGTCATTGTCCTGCTGGAAGGTGAACCTCCATCCTAGCCTCAAATCACGCACAGAGGTACAGGTTTTGCTCAAGAATATCCCTGTATTTAGCACCATCCATCTTTCCCTCGACTCTGACCAGTTTCCCAGTCCCAGCTGCTGAAAAACATCCCCACAGCATGATGCTGCCACCACCATGTTTCACTGTTTCACTGTGGGCATGGTATTCTTTGGATGATGTGATGTGTTGGGTTTGCGCCAGACATAGCGTTTTCTTTAATGGATGAAAAGTTCAATTTGAGTCTCATCAGACCAGAGCACCTTCCTCCATACATTTTTGGGAGTCTCCCAAGTGCCATTTCACAAACACAAAACGTGACGTTTTGTTTTTTGCTGAAAGTAATGGCTTTCTTCTGGCCACTCTGCCATAAAGCCCACCTCTATGGAGCGTACGGCTTATTGTCGTCCTATGTACAGATACTCCAGTCTCTGCTATGGAACTCTGCAGCTCCTCCAGGGTTACCTTAGGTCTCTTTGCTGCCTCTCTGATTAATGCCCTCGTTGCCCGGTGCGTGAGCTTTGGTGGGCAGCCGTCTCTTGGCAGGTTTGCCGGTGTGCCATGTTCTTTGCATTAGGTTATGATAGACTTGATGGTGCTCCTGGGGATCATCAAAGATTTGGATATTTGTTTATAACCTAGCTATGACTTGTACTCCTCAACAACATTGTCCCTTACTTGTTTGGAGAGTTCCTTGGTCTTCATGGCAGTGTTTGGTTAGTGGTGCCTCTTGCTTAGGTGTTGCAGCCTCTGGGGCCTTTCAAAAAAGGTGTGTATATGTAATGACAGATCATGTGACACTTCGATTGCACACAGGTGGACATCATTTCACTAATTATGTGACTTCTGAAGGTAATTGGTTGCACCAGAGCTTTTTATTGGCTTCATAACAAAGGGGGTGAATACATACACACATGCCAATTTTCTGTTTTCTATTTCTAAAAAATAGTTTTATGTGTATATTTTTCTCATTTCACTTCACTATCTTAGACTATTGTGTTCTGATCCATCACATAAAATGAAGATTACCAAAACATTGAACTTAAGGCTGTAATGTAACAATATAGGTAAAAAGTCAAGGGGGTGAATACTTTTGCTAGGCACTGTATTAATACACAGCCATATCATGTCCAGACATACCATAACCATTTCCATGCCATAGCTTTCATTCACTTGTCTATTCCATCAACCCCCTTCACTTGCCCTTCATTCCTTGAAAGTGACAAAGCTGAGGTGCCAAATATGTCAAACTATAAGTAATAACAAATTGAGCCTTGAATTAAATGTTATTAAAATGGATTTTCCTAAAGTTACATTGACATTTGTAATTGTTAGTCATCACTCGATACTTTCTGATCCACCCAGGAAGATGTATATATTGTGTGAACAGGAGATCATTACAAGTAATTCATGATTAGGCCCTGGGATTGTGGGTCCATTGTCTTCGATTTAAGTTGCCTGCAGAATAAAAGACTGGACATGCTGAGACCCAGAGGACATGCCCAATCTTAAGTTGTCACTTAATAGCCAATTGATCCAGCTACAAATGGAATAATGATCCCTCCAATAAGATAGAAGGACACCTTTCTGCTGCTCCACCTAAAATTAAATCTGTGGGGAGAAGGGAGTTAAAGGATCACTGTTGTTTTGGGGAAAACATCACATGTTTGTGATGGCATGTGAAATATGTAGGGAACCAATAATATTAGCAGTTTTGAAAGCTAAAACAAAAAAAAAAATTTTTTTAGGGAAATTCTACATTGTAGCATACACAGCTTGTGTTCTGAGTTACAATTGAAGAGACCCATTCAATTTGAAGACCGCATCTTGCGGTATATAGCCCGTATGTCTGCGGCCCTGCTGCAAGCTCGCAGTCTGCTACAATTCCGGTGTTATTCAATTGAACCAGCTCGCAAGTTACGGGCGAGAATATGATCAATTAAGCAAGACCGAAACCACCCATTTCGAAACAGCCAATAGACAATGAGACCGCCATCATGATGTCAGTAAAACATGGAGGTTACATTTCAATCAATTAGCGTTTAGGGATCCGAAATGCGATTGGACTCGCAAAACCGCAAAATACAAAATAATAAAAGTGAATGCCAATACTGTTCTAGTCCATGTGGGTGGCCTGATATGTATTAACTCATTGTTTCCCAAGATCGACATAACCCTGAAATGACACATAATAAATGCATTTACAGAGCAGTATTGATGTTTTATTTGCATTTACAGTGCTACGGACAGGAGTTAAACCCCCGTGCGGGTCCTCTCTGGTACTCAAAGGATTTTCTCCTACATTTGTCGTTTACGATGTGAAAACATTTGCGGGCTCGGGGAATTGTAGTAATTGAATAGCGATTAGCGATTTTAGTGATCATAACTCTTGCGGATGGGAAAGATCAAAGTCTTCGGGAGGCTGTAAGCTCCGGGTTTAACAACGGCCAAGTTTTCAAGCCTGTAACCGTAAACCATTTGGAGCCCGCAAAAAGACACCAACTAAGTTGCAAATTAACTTACGGCCTCACTTACGGCTCCAGTAACTTACGATTGCTCAATTGAATCGGTCTCAAATTTTTCCATGACATAATATTGTGGCAGACTTATACCCTCTATTTAGTCCTCTCATTAGAACTGAATAGAGATTACAATAGCATCCAAGTTACTTCCTCATGGCTCGGCAAGAAAAAAAAGCAAACATTTATCTTTAGTAAGATTAAATAAAATATTATAGTTAAATATAATAACTGCTTATAATTATATATTGGATAGTGTTACAGACATTGGTTATACAATGTTACTTACTGTTGACCATTTTACAGGAAATCACGCAAAATGTGCAAAAATTCAGTTTTATTATTCTGGATTTGCCTGTCTGGTGAAAAGCCCGGCCTTTGGATCATGGTTTCTAAATGTAGTTGGTAATACATCTTTTTCTGTGAGAATTTTGGGATTCGCTGGTAAGTTATAGTCTTTTTTAATTATGTTTGTGTTTATGCATTGTTACCAAAATGTAGCACTTTATATCAATATGACTTTTAGTTTATAAAACACATATCAGTATGATTTCTAGTTATAGCAAATATTTTACCTACAATACATTGCTCAAGACACTGGAGCCTAGTGAGTTAATAAGAATAAAATAATTCAAATGCACCATTAAATTATTTTCATGATAAAATTAGCAAAAGGAACAATGAAGCAACAAAACATATTTCAAGAGGCTTGAAGGGAGGGTATTTTTCTATCTCTTACCATTTTCAATACTATTGAATTTCTTCCATGGGCCATGTAGCCTAGGTCTAAGGTAGACTGACATTCTCGAAGGCACTATATGTAGGCTGAGATCCCGCTCCATGCTGATGATAGCCAGTAAGATTGAAACAGCTGTACATGGATTGGATACTCAGCCTGTGTTTAATCCAACATTGGCTTTGCATTAAAGCTGTGTAATACAGCATGCATAAGCTTAAAGGAAGCCATGTTTGATAATGGCTACGGATTGAAGAGAGAGGAATTTGTGGGAACATTTGCATGTCCCAGCCCAGTTTCCCAGAATGCAGTGTAATAACTGATTTTCTTGGAACTCTGAGCTGGAAGCAGGTTTTTCTAACTTGCTTTAGACATTCAAATGTGAACACAGATGTACTTTTTATTTACTATATATATATATATACACACAGTATATCTAACTACCTATCTATTTATATATATATGTATCTATGTCAATACAGTAGACCCTCGACATTTGCGACTTTTACATTTGCGGATTCAACATTTGCCACCCAACACTAGACCCTTTCCCAAAAATCATATTTTACCCATGTTTTCGTTAGTCACGTTTTTTTTTTAACATTTGCGGGGACCCCAGGTTTGGAACCCCCGCGAATGTGGAGGGTCTACTGTATATAAGGTCCACAACACAAGCTGGGATCCCGCTCCACACCGATGATAGCCAGTAAGCTTGAAACAGCTGTATCTCTGGAATCTGCCTTGTTCCTAAAAGGCCACAGTATAAGGTCCAGCGTTTAGGATTTTATTGAGTAGTAAATACAAGGAATACAACTTATAATGTTATAAAAATAAAAGTTATTATTTTTGAGAAAACTTACACTGAAAATAGCTAGTTTTTCCACCACCTTTTATACTTCGGACACTTTTTTAGGAAACAAAAATATAACTTTTTATCACATTAAAATAAAAGATTATTTATATTCTTCTTAACTACTTTACAGTCATAAAAATGTATTTTAAGAATGATGGAAAGCTTCCTCCACCTGTAAGGTTCACACTTTATAGTTATTTAGAAGACCAGTAACAACAAATCTGTTTCTTTTTTTTTTTTTCACAGATTCAGTAAAAATAGGTAAGCATGCCTTCATGAAAATCATATCATTACAAGCTGTATAAGTGCTTCAGTTTGGTAAAATATTCTTTTCTGCTTATAGGAAATTGCTCAGATTCCAGTTGCGACCCAAATGCATCCTGCAAGGAGTTTGGAGGGTACCAGGAGTGTACATGTAAACTAGGATTTGCAGGAGATGGATCATTTTGTTATGATTTAAATGAATGTAACGATTACTGGAACCACCAGTGCCATTATGGTTATTGCGTCAACTCCATTGGAAATGACAGCTGTTCGTGCAATAGGGGTTTTGTGTATAGAGAAGGACTGGGCTGTGTTGACATTAATGAGTGTGCAAGTGCAGATCTTAATGACTGTCATTTTGTAGCTGTTTGCGAAAATAATTTTGGTGGGTACAGCTGTAGCTGCCCTTATGGATATTTTGGTGATGGAAAACACTGTGAGATTAATGAATGTGATGAAGGGATGCTCTGCAATGGTAATAAAGAATGCAGGAAATTGTTTGGTTCATATATCTGCAGTGATCCATGTTCTAACTATACGGTGCTTGATCAACCATGGCGCAGTATAAACAATTTACATAACTGGGATTCTTACCATAATGACTATTTATGGGTTCATTGTGATACTGGCCTGGAAGGATGGTATCGATTTAAAGGAGTAACGGATCAGCAGATCCCCGAGCGATGTGTGCCAGAATTAAGCTGTGGGTCACATAGCCCCATGTGGATAGCTGGTGTGCATCCCACAATGGAGGAAGGCATTGTTAATCGTACTGCTTGTGCAAACTGGGGAGGAAGTTGCTGCTTATGGTCTTCTGCTGTTTCGATAAGAGCTTGCCCTGGTGGATATTATGTATACAAATTGAGTGGAACTCCAGCTTGCCATTTGGCTTATTGTGTTGGTAAGTGTTCAACTATAAGGCATTGTCTAACCTTGCTTAGGCAATTTAAAAATATTAATAGAGTTGTCCTTTTTCATAGAACCAACATCACAATCATTGAACTGCTCCTCTGCTTCTTGTGCTCCTGACGAAGAGTGTGAAATTAGAAATGGGGTGTCAGGATGTCACTGCAAACCTGATTCCCAACTTGACAATGTATTACACGCAAATGTTTTGACAAGTAAGAGAGTCATTATGGTTTATGCCTAAGTCGTCCAATAACGTCCAATAACGTCCAATAACGTCCAATAACGTCCTCTAATCTTCTATCATCCCCATTTATATTCCCAGAGAACCTCTCACCGCATTTAGTATGTGGAACAAATCAAATCAGTTTATCGTATAGTAAATGCCTATTGGAAAGGATGGGCTTTGACGCCTCAACTATACATCTTAATGATTATAATTGTAGGAGCTCCATTGAAAGAGATGGTAGCAGCATGGTGAAAATCAACATGTTGCCAAAGAGTGGTTCATGTGGCGCACAACTTTATGTAAGTACTTAACCGTTCTCGCCACACACATAGACATGTTCAACTTAAAGGCATATCTCAGTTTCCTGGATTCTGAATGCATATAGAGGATAATCAGTAGTATATACGAAGATTTTTGTATGAAAAAATACCAAAATAAACATTTATAAGCTCACCCTCGCGTTTGCAAAATCCTTTCAGTTTGCAAGCTTGGGCTTTTGTTAGTTTTAAATAATTTACATGTCTTTATATCTAAAAAATATTTGTCAAACTATTGCACTAGAAAATAACATTATTCATTTGAAATTTCCAGGTGAATGACTCGCATATAACTTACAGAAATACAATATATCTTTCACCAAAATCTGATGGTGTAATTAAGAGAAATGAGGCATTAGTGAATTTCTACTGCTCGTATCCAAAGGATATGGAAGTCAGTCTCTGGGTGGCAGTAAATCCAATGATAAGGTACAATATGTTAATTTGCAAAGTGTAATACTATTTAAAGACACATCACAGTCTCTGGCAGAGCTACTTTCCATAATGGGCAAGCTATTTTAAAGAGTAAGAAAAGCGCAATTTGTCAATTATGCTATTTAATAAAACAGCTGTGCAAGCCACCATTTTGTTTCTGCTAATCTTTTTCTTCATTAGACAATGATTATATCTGCCTTTTCAGCGGTAATTAGAATGTGGCAATCTTTAGAGCCATTATTTGAAATATGACAAGCAACAATAAAAATACAATGGCTGCCCACACAAAAAATTCAATGCATATACTAATACATTAAAAGCTTGTATCATTGCTGTTTCTAAAACATTTAACTGTTTTTTTTACTACATTGTACCACTCAAGTGTAGTTTATCAAGTGTAGTTTTTAAAAGGAGCATATTGCAAATATGGGACTACTGTGGTTCTTTAATTTATGAATCTCAAGGTTATCTACTCTGGTTCTGTCACCCTTCTTTCTCCCTTTAACGGACCACAAAAGTAGCCATATTTGCTCTGCATCATCGGTTAGAGAGTGGAAAATGTGTTTACATTTTTAAAATTGACCAAGAATTTACTTAGATATTGTAATATTCGTTTAGCCCTTGAAGCCCACCCACAAGAATCTGCATATATAATAAGGCCATGGTCTGTAACTTTTACGCATTGTATAATAAATTGGTATAATAAATTGGTTAAATATTATTTTCATCGGTATGTCCTAGCTTCGATTCCCAGGCCTTCCACTTGTTTTTTTGTTTAACTAAGGTACTTATTTGTTTATATATATCAATCAATCAATTAATTAATCAATCAATCAATCAATCAATCGTATAAGTGTCAAATCCATTAACCAATTTATGGCCAATGACTTACTAATGAAACCATTTTATGAGACCACTACACCAACACACTCTGCTTCATAAAGTAAGTATACAAATTAAACTAATACCATTATTTGAACAGTATATATATTGAATAATTATGTGAACTAGCAATTTGCAATTTTATCATTTTACCATATATGTATATATATTTTTTAAATAAATATTTCACATAATTATGCTAATATTTTTTTTATGTTTTTGATATTTAATTGAAATAAACAAAAAGTCCACAGTTGCCTCATATTGAAATATGTTTTTATTATATAACATCAAGAACATAAGTATATTTATGGAGATTTGAATCCAGGGCATTATCCACCACAGACAACAACCTGAGCTATTATGCCATCTGCTATTTAGCTATTAAAGCTGCTTGAGTACTTAAAAGTAGTTACAAATCACTTAGCTACTGTCTGATTCAAAGTTTCTAAACCTGATTCTAATTTATATACATTATATTCTGTGTGGTACAGAACTCATTACTCATTCTGGCAGAGGCAACACACTGAAATAGCCTAACTTCGGTAGATCATAACTCCTTAAATTCAGCATCAATTTTAGAAGTTAAAGGCTATTTCCACGTGCTTTTTAACACTATGTCTAATTTTGCAGAGCAAATATGTGGCCCTTTAACATCTATCAACTAGTTCCCTCAACGCATATTTCTACCATCACTAATTACTTCTTATATTGTAAACTCTCAGGAGAGGAAAGCCCTCATATCTTCCTGTAGCCAATGTATAAATGTGGTATTCTGTGTTATTTATACTGGCTTCAAATGTGTGGGCAAATGTTATCCATGAATTAATTATACACAGATCTATGGAATTTGCATGCACTTTACAAATAAATAATAATAATAATGGCTGGGAGGAAAAGGAATCCATCATTTCATTACTTCTTTTTATTCAATATGATTACATTTTTTATTTATTAAACAGCAACCACCTTACTACAAAAAAAAAATTGTTTTAGACATCAAAAAACTCTGGATTTTAATAAGCACATTTTAGGCATAAAAATAAATAAGTTGTGTGGAGCTCCTAAACTCAACTGGTACAGTGCTCTAACATGTTCTAATTAGATTTAGTCAGAAAGGACGTATTGACTTTGTTACAAAGTCCTTTTCATTGGATCCCCCCGTCCCCCCAAACTCCATTTTTCGGTGAGAGTTTGAACACTTCATACATAATACCAATAGCACACAGTAATGTATTTAAATTGTTTTTATTAAAAAATGTTTTTCTTTTTTATACAGTTCGGTTAATTTTACTTTTGGTGGAACTGGAGCATATTCAGCAAAGATGGCCCTGTTTCAGTATTCTGATTACTCTACACCATACGAGGGCCCAGAAGTCTGGTTGACCACTGATTCCTTGCTTTATGTTGGAGTAATGGTGGAAGAGGCAAAAGATTCCCAGTTGGTCTTGGTCATGAAGAACTGCTATGCAACACCAACAGCGGAGAGCTGGCATCCTATCAAATATTATATCATTAAGAATAAGTATGTTTTATCTTTACTTTTATAAGTTATATTATTTGCATATTTTAGATTTTGTGTTAGATTTGTTTTGTGTGTGAGAAAACACAAGGCGTACTTATTGGTAGCTATTGAAGTAGCAAAAGCCAACCCTTATTTACTATGTGGAAGAGCAGAGATGGAAAACGTATTCCTTCACTTAACTGGTCTTTACAATGCTGCGTTAGGAACAGTTAAGATTCATCTTTTATAATTAAAGAAAAAACTTACATTTTCTGCTACATACTTGGAATTTCTCAATGAACAGTGATCCCCTTTCAGGTGAGGATTCTGGGTAATCATTTTCAAATAAGGCTTAAAATTAGCCCACTAAACATGGGATCCACTTAGGCTTATATGGGTAGCTCTCACATGGAAATTATTAAATATGCAACAAAGCCATTTTTCACTTGGAGAACATTTTAATCTAATATTTTGAATCTGTGAGTAAGGAGCTAGAGATGCCCTCCTAGGTTTATATGGAACTCATATAAATGGATATTTTTTAATTAATGTTTGTTCAGTACTGTTACTATGGCTCCTTCTTTCCTCAGCTGTCCAAACCGAAATGATCCAACAATCTCTGTGGACCATAATGGAGGATCTTACCAAGGACGTTTCTCAATACAAGTCTTCAAATTTATTGGGGACTTTGACAAAGTCTATTTACACTGTCAGATCAGGTTGTGTGATACAACATTTGAATCCTGTTACCCTGTAAGTAGTTGTGCTTGTTTACTTGTAGATGTATATAAGGGTTCCCTGGTGGTCCAGTAGTTAGGAGTACGTGCTTTCACCACTGCAACCTGGGTTTGATTCCAGTCAGGGAACCAAGAGGTCACACCACCATGAAGCCATGCAGGGTTTGGCCTGGTCAGATGGAGACCACCTAGAAATACCAGGCGCTGTATCCTATGGCCCACTGGAAAATGAACTGGTAACCCACTCCAGTATCTCTGCCATGAATACCAAGTGGATCATCATGGTGTGTTGTGGACCATTAGGTCACGGAGGGTCAGACACGACTGAGCAACACAAACACACACAGATGTATACATCAGAAATCATATGCAATAGGTTATTTTTCTATTATAAGTGGCATGTTACAAGAAAAACAGGGTAAATCCCTACAGTGAAAGAATTTTTATATCCATTCTTTTGAATGTAAAGCAATACCCGATAACACCAATAGTATGTTCCTCATGGGTTCATGTTTACATTTTCATCTCAAGACATTAAAATGGTAGTGGACATAGGATAGAAGAAGCTGGATTGACATTTGAGGCATTGACAACATGGAGCCATTTTGAAGTAAAAGCAGTGGCTTGTGGGATTCCATGAAAATCTAGTTCTGTCCACAAATTCTGAGCTCATGTTTGGTTCCATTACTGAAACAGTTTGGGAATCACATAGGCCTCCATTCAATTGCAAGCAACAGTTACAGAGCAATTCAATTGATCAAGCCCGCAGATACCTGGCCAAAAGCCTAAACCATGCAATCATAAGTAGCATTTCAGAGCGTAATTATGATCAATTAAGCAAAGCCATAACTATCGATTTAGAAACAGCCTATAGTAAATGATATCGTCATCATGACGTCAGTAAAACATGGAGGTTAAACATTAATCAATCAACGCTTAGAAGTCCGATATGCGATTATACTCGCAATACGGCAATGTACAAAACAATAAAAATTAATGACGCTACTGTTCTAGTCCATGTGGGTGGCCTGATATGTATTAATTCCTTGATTATCGAGATTGATATAACACGGAAATGAAAGCTAAAAATATTTTCTGATTGCAGATTTGCGTGGGTAAGACTGTTGGGCAATTAACGCTAATGTCTTTCATTGCTTTCCCCGTCTTTAAAGTGCAGTATTTATTTTTTTATTTGCTTTTACAGTGCTACGAACAGATGTTTAACCCCCTTGAGAGTCCTATCTGGTACTCGTAGGATTTGTAGCAACTGAATAGCGATTTGCAATTGTAAAATTTACGGGCTTGAAAGATCAAAGACTTAGATAGGTTGGAGTTACAATTTTGACAACCACAGGGATTTTCAGCCTGTAACCCGCAAATCATAAAAGACGCCAAATGAATAGGAAATTAGTTTAAGGGCTACATTACGGGCTCCAGTAACTAACAATTGCTCAATTGAATGGAGGCCATAGTATATTAATATAAGTAATTGTAGTTTTGTATTGCTTTTGTATATTTATCCCATGAAGTAACCCTATAAAACTTGTATTTTCAGCAATGTTTCGGAATGAGATCTCTTACAAATGATGAAGCGGCCACCCAAAACTTAACAATAGGACCTCTGCGCCTACAAGGTATACATTTGAAAAACATTGATTTCACTCTACACGTATATATACAGTATATATCTAAGAGGAATCAGTTTCTATTTTAAGAAAGCTCTGATAAATAATGACTTCCCACTCAACTTCCCAGAATGCAGTGTAATAACTGTTTTTCTCGGAACTCTGAGCTTTAACCTGTTTTTTTAACTTGATTTAGATATTCAAATGGGAACACAGATGTACTTTTTATTTACTGTACTACTGTACGGTGGAGGCTTCTATCGCTCTTTTGCCCACCATATTATAAATGATTGTTGTGGTGAACTACCTACTCATAAGGTCCACAACACAAGCTGAGATCCCGCTCCATGCTGATGATAGCCAGTAAGCTTGAAACAGCTGTGCATGGATTGGATACTCAGCTTGTGTTTAATCCAACCTTGGCTTTGCATTAAAGCTGTGTAATACAGCATGCATCAGCTTAAAGGAAGCCATGTTTGATAATGGCTACGGATTGAAGAACAAGGCATTTGTGGGCACATTTGCATGTCCCAGCTCAACTTCCCAGAATGCAGTGTAATAAATGTATTTCTCGGAACTCTGAGCTGGAAGCAGGTTTTTTACCTTGCTTTAGACATTCAAATGTGAACACAGATGTACTTTTTATTTACTATATATATATATATATATATATATATATATATATAAAAAATATTGTGGAAATACTAGTATTTATTACAATATGTATTCAAATAATAGGTTCTCTACAACTACCAGAATCTACAAAAATTGCGGCAGTCCAATCTTCAGTAACTGGTAAGGGCTAAATCTTATTCCTATAATATTTGTTGAAATTATACTTTGCAAAATGATTGTTTAAAGGCATTATTCAAGCCTTTAAAGTGTGGCCATGTTTTTTTCAAATATACTGTTTTGAAGAACTGCACTTAAAATATTGAACATGTTTTTTTTACTGTAAAATATATAATACAGCCTCTAATTTATTATCTTTTATATGTTATTATGATGCTGTGGAATCTACCATTTTGGCTTCTGTAGATCAACTTCCTGATGTGGGAGGAAACTTTGAATACAAAGGAAGTATCAGCTAAAGCAGTTGCATCTCAGCACTCAGTAGGACCAAGGATACCCTCATCTGAGAAAGTAAAATGGAGCCACACATTAAATAATAATTGCATTTAAAAGTCACAACATATACAGATTGTTTTTTATTTTCTTTCTTACACACACATACACACACATTAATAAGATGCTGGAAGGTTGGCAAGGGTATCTGTAGTGCATCTGACAGCTGCTGAAGAGTGCGTGGTGGAGGATCCATACGGCAAACATGGCGATCGAGGAGATCCCACAGGTGCTCGATGGGGTTCAAGACCGGGTGATTTGGAGGCCAGGGAAGTACTTGGAAGTCTTTGTTGTGCTCCTCCAACTATTCTCAGACAATTCTGGCCATATGACATGTTGCATTGTCCTGCTGGAAGACCCCATCCGCTCCAGGGAAGATAGTCAAGATATGTGGGTGTACTTGATCTGCAAGGATGGTTAGACAACCCAATCGGTTGAGAGAGCATTCCAGAGGTATTAGTGGACCCAGACAATGCCAAGAAAACATTCCCCAGACTATAACACTACCTCTACCAGCTTCTGCTCTTCCCACAATGGTTTGTTCTATGAGGATACAGTTGATGGAGCAGAAAACTTGACTCATCAGAGAAGGCAACCCTTTGCCGATCGGAAGAGGTCAAACTTCAGTGCTGTCGTGCAAATTGAGGCCCTTTCTCATAATAAACATGGGTGCAGTGGCCAGCAGTTTGCTTCTGAGCCCAATACGTAATAGGGTTGGCTGTACTGTCGTTTTAGACACACGCCTGGTTCATTTGGATGGTGAGTTGCTCAACTGTAGCCTGTTGGTTGGCCTTCATGCACCTTCACAGCCGACATTCACCTCTGACATCAGTGGCACTTGGTCTACAGTTTTGACGCCATTTATTCACAATGGTGCGGTTTGTCCAGTCACTATACACTGTAACCACAGCAGCACACGAACAGTTTGCAAACTGTTCCAGAAATACTGCCACCCTGGGCCTGAAATCCAATGACCATCAAAGTCGGATACATCAAACGTTTTACCCATTACAGCAATGGTTGATATATTTGTAGAATGCCTATATGGCATCTTATATATCCTGCACACGACACATGCTGTATTTCATTGTTGACATCAAAAGTAGGTCATAATAATGTGACTCGACCCTGTATATAAATATATACATCTATATATACACACACTAACATCTATCTATCTATCTATCTATCTATCTATCTATCTATCTATCTATCTATCTATCTATCTATCTATCTATATATCCACCCTTCTATCTATCTATCTATCTATCTATCTATCTATCTATCTATCTATCTATCTATCTATCTATCTATCTATCTATCCACCCTTCTATCTGTCTATCTGTCTGTCTGTCTGTCTGTCTGTCTATCTATCTATATATCTATCTATCTATCTATCTATCTATCTATCTATCTATCTATCTATCTATCTATCTATCTATCTATCTATCTATCTATCCTTCTATCTATCTATCTATCTGTCCCTCTATCTATCTATCTATCTATCTATCTATCTATCTATCTATCTATCTATCTATCTATCTATCTATCTATCTATCTATCTATCCTTCTATCTATCTATCTATCTGTCCCTCTATCTATCTATCTATCTATCTATCTATCTATCTATCTATCTATCTATCTATCTATCTATCTATCTATCTATCTATCTATCTATCTATCTATCTATCTATCTATATATCCACCCTTTCTTTCTATCTATCTATCTATCTATCTATCTATCTATCTATCTATCTATCTATCTATCTATCTATCTATCTATCTATCTATCTATATATCCACCCTTTCTTTCTATCTATCTATCTATCTATCTATCTATCTATCTATCTATCTATCTATCTATCTATCTATCTATCTATCTATCTACCCTTCTATCTATCTATCTATCTATCTATCTATCTATCTATCTATCTATCCTTGTGCACATTGTGATCATTTTCCTCCTACAAGACACCAGTGATAGGGTACTTATGTCCCCTAGATAGGTGCCGTTGTGATCCATATCCCAGACATTCTTATTGTCAATTACTGTATTTGGCTATAAAAAATGTGTTCAGAACACTTATAATTTCTAATAATTATAATAACTATAGTTTTACTTTTATATTTTAGAATAAAAAAAACATGTCCACAATCATTTCCAGTTCTTCAAAAGAGTATAATGTACATAAGACTTTATTAATCCTATAATTTCCATGTTACTTAAAAATATTCAGAATATTCTTTATCTGAAGCAAAATGTTGAATTTAATTATTAATTAACATATACTGTATTAATTAACTAATTATTTGTATGTTTTTTTTTCAGCTACAACTGCCTCAGTGACATCACTAATAATAATGTTTTACTTTTCTTTAAAACTCTCTATTTGAAAACTAGATTTAATGCAACTATTAAAATGAGAATGCTGGCATTATGATACAACAATTATATATTTCATATATTATATCTATTTTTTCTTTCTTACAATGAATGTTACAAAGTTGATAATTATAAATAATTGTTTATTTCTAAAGATGTTCCTTACAAAGGGCCTCATTCTATTATCGGACGTAAATCGTCCGTAAGGCTGCGATTCCTTGCGGGGGTTCTGTTAACTCGCGATTCTATTATACGGCCCCGCAAGGATCTCCTCTTACGGCCGGCCGCATATCTTGGAACCGGCCGTAAGCTGTGAAATATAAAAACGCAAAAATAAATTCAAGCCTGCACTGTACAGCTCTGTAAATGCTAGGGATCATATTGGGGGACATGAGGATTAAAAGTAACCCCCTCTCAAGCTTGCACATCTGCCCAAACCCGAGTTCAAATTAACTGTTTATTTTCCGGCTGCGGCGTGGGCGTGTCTGAGGTGCTCCAAGCTCTCTGGACTTTTTACATGGATATTTTACGTATATTAAAAATAAAATATTTTACGGATTTGAGTATAGGGTAATTATGTGCTATTTTTTCTAACACCGAATATCACTTTATAGTCTTCTCAAAGTGCAGGATGGCTTTATTTGAGCTATTTTATGTGCTTAATTGGTGCTAGCGAGACCTGTTTGCTGCAAGTAAGCTACGGCTCGTTTTTAGCCTTGCTGAGAGGTTTCCCGGAGCAATAGAATCGCAACCAGGCTTTTCTTACGGCCGATTTCCTTGCGGCCGTTTTAGATCAAAGGCTTTCCTCTGCCGCAAGAGATAGCAAGGCGCCGGCCGCAAGCCTGCCGGAGTCCCCGGCCGGAGGGGAATAGAATAGCCGTAAAGCTTGCGGCCGGTCCTTGCGGCCCCGCAGCGGCTGCGGCCGTAATAGAATGAGGCCCAAAGTGATTATTTTGATATGTAAGATTCTAATAAACAGAGTAAATGCAACTGTTCCTGTGTTTCCTTGTGATAGTATAATAGAGCATTAAGGAAGATGTGACTTGGTTTTAGATTTAGGACAAACACATTTAAAAAGAAGACATGTAATGAATTTTACTTAAAGGGCCTTTTACTTAATGGTGTGAAAGAGCACAAGAATGTATGTTATGATCTATATTTTCAATATTATTTTTTAATATTTAAGCATATTTTGGGCCTCATTAAATTAGAGTTGCGTGTTAACACAGCCCTTGCAAAAGTCAACTTAGTGCTGTTTGCGAGGACCGATTCATCAATACATTCCTCACAGCCGCCATTGCGTGCTGACACCCAAAAATGTCCGAAAATAGCTCAGAGGAGAACATTGTGTTAACACGCACACATGAATCCATGGTGTGAAACACGTACCTCGCAAAATCCCTACGGGCACAAAAAAGCACCTGCGAGGGCTACTGAAAGCCCAACGTGCTGCCTCGGATCCAGCCTCTGATGCTTCCCCCTGCTCCCTAAACACATCCCCATGCTACAGGGGTCCCAATCTGGACCCCTGCAGCCTTCCCAACATTAACCCTTGCCCAATCGGGACTCCCCCGCTGCATAAAAAAAAAAAGATGTCCCGCAGCAGGTCAATAACGGGCCTGCGGCACACTAGTGGCCAATTCCAGCAGCACGTAACATTAACCCCCCCTATGCTCGGGATCCTGATCGGGACCCCTGCAGTGTACCCACATTAACCGCTTGCTGAAGCATTTAAAAATGTAAATTTCCTTTCAGGACCTGCGATAAATAAAAAAAATTAAGCCATGCTCCGGGGGTACTATAAGTGGCCCCCCCAGGCATGTAAAATTAACCCCATCACTTATGGGGCTCTATACAGAGTCCCATGAGCCCTTAATTAACCCTATCACTCATGGGGCTCAATACAGAGCCCCATGAACCCTTAATTAACACTATCACTCATGGGCCTCAATACAGAGGCCCTTGAGCCCCTAATTAACCCTATCAGTACCATAAGAGTCTATATAGGTCTTTATAGGACACAATTAACCCCTATAATAACACAATAAGTGCCATGAGGGCCCCAAGGACCCTCATGACACAAAGTCTAAACATTTCACTATTAGCCGCCCCTCTACAATATCAACCCCCCACCTCTAGAATAACAAACCCATCTCTAACAAATTAACCACATCTAAGTAATGAATCCCTATTTATCCCTCATTACTTAGATGGGGTCAATTAGTTAGAGGGGGGTTTGATATTCTAGAAGGGTGGGTTGATAGCATAGAGGGCAGTTATTAGTTTAGTGTTTAGACTTTGTGTTATGAGGGTCCTGGAGGACCCTCATGGCACTTATTGTGTTATTATAGGGGTTAATTTTGTCCCATAAGGGTCTATATAGACCCTTATGGGACTGACAGGGTTAATTAGAGGCTCATGGGGCTCTGTGTTGAGCCTCATAAGTGATAGGGTTAAGTAGGTCTCATGGGGCTCTGTATTGAGCCCCATGAGTGATAGGATTAATTAAGGGCTTGTGGTGCTCTGTATAGAGCCCCATGAGTGATGGGGTTAATTAGGGACTATTGGGGTTGTGTATCGAGCCCCATGAGTGATAGGGTTTATTAAGAGGTCATGGGGCTCTGTATTGAGCCACATGAGTGATAGGGTTAATTAAGGGCTCATGGGGCTCTGTAGCAGCAGTTAACTAAACACTACACTGCACTCTGGGAAAACTGGGCAGGACGTGCAAATAATAGAGACCATAATGCACGCTCACTCTTGCAAGCCATAACCACGTCATTGCTCCTTTTAAGCTTATAGCTTAAAACTGTGCAATACAGTAAGCATAAGCTTAAAATGAGCCATGTATAAAGTGGTTATGGATTGACAGAGTGATCGTGCATTGTGGTCTCATTTGCATGTCCCCGCCCAGTTTTCCCAGAGCATCAACTGTATTTCTGAGAAATATTAACAGGAAATAAGTTTATTAAATTATTTTTTAGACATTCAAATAGAATCGCTAATGTATTATTCATAGTTTGTACTACTGTACTTTGTACGGGGGCCGAGCTTCTATCACTCTTAGCCCACCTTATGTGAAATATATATATATATATAATTTATATGTAATGTGTGTGTGTATATATATATATATATAAGGAACACTGTAATTCAAGAAGAAAGCCACTCGTTTATGCAGTATGTAATAGACTATCAACATTAGCAACTGTGTCATGGAGGTTTGGAGATTTTGTTTATGAATGTCCATTGGTTAACCTCCTGTGTGCCACAATGACACCCTAAATAAAAGAAATTAACCCTGAAATTTAAAAATACGACAACTACATTATTATACAAAAAATAAATAAACTGCACTAAGTAAATCAAAAAAGATAATACAAAATAAATGCCCAAAAAAATAACTAAATTATAAAGAATAATAAATGAACTTGCACAAAAATAAATAAGAATTACAGAAGAAGGCAGAGGTGGATCTACCACCAGTGTACCTGGTGCAATGCACTGGGGCCCTGTTCTGGGGAGGGGGATTGCTGCAGTGCCCCTCAAAAACTTGTTTTTATTTCTTTGTTTAAATTCTCAATGCCACTGCCCCGCCCAATATAATTAAAATGTTTTTATATAAATAATATAATAAATAAAAAGTACATCTGTATTCACATTTGAACGTCTAAAGCAAGTTAAAAAACCTGCTTCCAGCTCAGAGTTCCGAGAAAAACAGTTATTACACTGCATTCTGGGAAGTTGAGCCGGGACACACAAATATGCCCACAAATGCCACGCTCTTCATTCCGTAGCCATCATCAAACATGGCTTCCTTTAAGCTTATGCATGCTGTATTACACAGCTTTAATGCAAAGCCAAGGTTGGAATAAACACAGGCTGAGTATCCAATCCATGTACAGCTGTTTCAAGCTTACTGGCTATCATCAGCATGGAGCGGGATCTCAGCCTGTGTTGTGGAAATAATATAATATATGTGGTATGTGTGTCAAATAAGATGTGAGAGAGCAAGGGGTGCAAAGTGACAAGAAAGTAAAGGGGATTGCTTCTGTGAGAGGGGATCAAAGGAGATCGGGATGTGTACTGAAGAGAGAAGAGCTTCGCACAGGCATGAGGTAAGGGTAGGGGAACAGCTATGGAAAGGGGTCTTGGGAAGGTTTACTGTTATGGGAAGGGGTCTTCAGTAGGGGAGCAGCTATGGAAGGGGTCTGGGGGAGGAGCAATGAATTTTTTAGTCCCGGGGGACCCAGAGCAAAACACTTTTACAATCTCCCAGAGGGAGAACCAAACATTTTTTTTGCGCCATGTCCCTCCATTCTCTAGCTCCACCATTGATTCTGTCTCTTATAAACCTGTCATCTCCCCTCCCCCATACACATATACAGTCATTTTAATCTCAACCCTCTCTCATGTGATCCTTTTGCATCTCCTTTTATCACATCTCTCTCTTTTAGCTTCATTTTCACTCTCTCAACTTCTCACTCCTACTTGCCCTATTCTTATTCAAACTCTGTCTTCACCACCTCCGAACTAATCAATCCTCATCAAGCTATCATGGATGGTACAGAAGAAACTGGATTATACAGATGTGCTAAGCATTATCCTCAATTGTGTTACTAGGTTAAATAAACAACTCCCCAACCCTCGCCTATTTAAGCCCATGGAGATGGATACCATGCTATCAAAAATGGTAACATTACCTCATCTGTATTTAAAAAACTGAGATATATGTTCTAACGTCTTATCTTTTCTATGGTGTTTATTTATTAAACTAGTCACTTGCCCGTCAAACATGACGGCATAATATTGTTGTAAAAATTGTGTCTTCTGTCTGTTTGTGCGCCCTCTCTCTGTCTCTATCTTTCTCTCTCTTTCTCTCCCTCCTTCCTCCTATTTCTCCCTCCCTTCTTCTCTCTCTCGATCTCTCTCCTTCTCACTCTCTTTCTCTCACTCTCCTTCTCTCTCTCTCCCTCTCCTTCTCTCTCTCTCCCTCTCCTTATCTCTCCCTCTTCTTGTCTCTCTCTCTCCATCTCCTTCTCACTCTCTCTCTCCTTCGCTCCTTCTCTCTCCTTCCCTCCTTCTCGACAACTATATTAGTGGTGGGGTTTGGCTTAATTTGCTAAATAGGCTCCCCTAGAGAAAATTTAAAGTTTAGGTATTTTATGTTTCATCTCAGTTGATTTCCACCTATCCCTGATTAACCCAACTCTTCACCCAGTTAGATAAGTATACCCCAACAATTTTCTTATTCCTTTTAGACTATTTTTACCATCTAAATGCGATTTGTACATTATAAAGTACATTCCGTGGATTTGTTATTTAACCTAAAATTCCAGTTTCACATTGTTTATTTGTTTAACGTCTTTACTAAACAGTGGTGGAACCGGGAAGTATAATTATGAGTAGGATATCCCCAAAATTCTTTAAATACAACAAATGTGTACCATAAAGCTGTCAGCACAGGCTAAACACAACTAAACAAAGATTGGAGAGCATTCAGTGATTTGTGGTTCTGCTTTATGTTCTTTATGGCTTTAACTAGCGACTTGCCCGTCAAAAATGACGGGGCAATACAATTTGAATCCATGGCAATGCTGTTTGACACACAATGTAAAGCTTTTTCTACTCTGAGGACCTTCGGCGCTCATTGCGAGCCTCTTCTCTTGTTGACGTTTACTCCTCTGAGCGCCTTTGGTGCTCATCACAAAGACAGATATACATATCAGATTTTTTTTAAATAATATTTAATTAATTATTTACTTAATAAATTAATATACTTTACCTATTTGTAATTAATATATCCAGCAATGAATAGCCTGAAGAGCTAACAATCTCTTTTTATTTTCCTGCAGCATACAATGTACAGCTGGACTGTTGCTGCCCTGAGGAGAAAGTGTCAGCAATGTGGCAAGTGCGCAGTGTAACTAGGCTGAGTGAGCAAGGGCAAACCGTTGGTTTAGTTGTGTAAAGCTCCTTTTTAGATTTGTAATGTTATTAGTTGCTAGTTAGTGTTGTAAAATGGTGTAATTTGTCTATGTGGTACGCGGCTCGCAAACATATTCTGTGCATCCAAACCGTGTATTTTAGTACCTCGCACGTCCCTGTAAAAAGTCGTACGTGCCCGCCATTTTTTTTCTCGCTTAGCCGATTTTCAAGTTCTGAAACTTCTTAAATTTATTTTGCGTGCAACCTCACTGGCAGATGTCTCCAAAGTCCCGCGGGTCGTATTTGTTTTTCTAAGTCCCGCAATGTGTTTTTTTTTTTTCTGTGTTGTTTTTTACCATGAGTGAGGCGCCGTAGCGCCTCCACCATTTTCCAACTTTTTATCATGTTTGGTAAATATATTTAATATATTTAAGTCCCTTACACATGAACGTAGAACGTTGAAACAAAATCAATTTAGTTTATTTATAATTATTATTTAAAACGTGTCAACATATTTTAACAGGCATAGTAGTCGAGGTTGGAAAAATACTTTAGTCCATCAAGTTCTTCCTCTTTATTTTTGTCCTTTAGTGGTTTAGTCATGACCGACTCTCATTGACCCTATGGACCCAACACGCCAGGTACATCTTGTATCTGGTTGTGCCTCTCTATAAGGTTTTCTTGCAAAGATACTGGAGTGGGTTGCCAGTTCCTTCTCCAGTGGATCTTAATTTGTCTGACCTCTCTGCTATGACCTGCCCTGATTGCTTTCTAATTACATTGAACTCTACTATTTGTTTCATATCACCCATTTTCAGTATATATATATATCTGTTTGTGTGTATATGTAGATATATTTTCTTTCCTATATTTCATTATAAAATAAATATATTATGTAAATAGAAAAACAGAGTCATAACCACAGTTAGATAACAGAATATGTTTATCTTTTGAGTTTCTAATAAAACAATATGTCCATTCTAGCAACAAAAACACAAATTAATTCTTATTACAGTATAAAGTACATCATTTTGGGTTTAAAATATTTCTGAAACAAATACATAGATAAAAGAAAATGTTCAATGGAATATATAGTAAGAACAGAAACTCCCAACCCTGCTGTTGTGTTGCACTCAAACCATTTCCATTAGGCTTGCTGAATTTTTGTTTGCACACAGTAACTCACATTAGCCCAATGAAAATAACATTGTAAATCATTCTCTCTCATCTATGTTCTCCATGCCAATCTAGTTTTGTCACGTAGGGGCAATGACACAATCCTCTCTTCGTGGGGCTTGAAAATGTTGAGAAGACCAATCCTACCCACAGGTTGTTTAGATTCCTTATCCCCACACACAGGATAGATTAAGTTGTCCATTCTCCAGACCAAGATGCGGCTTCAGGGCCAAGTTGCAGAGGCTCAGGACAAGTTGTAGAAATTCATTTTTGATTTTTAAAAAATAATGCTTTCCATCCAAATAAAACACACCATGAATATGTGTCCCAAGTGGAGCATAAACTTTCTTTTCCAGCACACATTTTTATACAGTATTTTCACCAATCATCAATAAGCCACGCCCCTTGGTAAACACAAGTTTGACACCTTTTGCCCCATTTGAACTACCCCAATTGGCCAGGTCTGTCCCCAAGTATCTTGTGTCTGATTGACTCCTCCACCTAGGTGTCGAGAGGTCTATGGCCTCAGCTATCAGCTACCTCTGGTAGGATTTGGGCACAGCAGGGGTTATTTAGGTCGTGTGACTACTGGAAACAGAGTGACTAGGTGATGGGTCTTGGTCACTTGGGGAAACAGGGAACTTGGTGTGCAAGTGCTAGTTTCTTGGCGCACTGCCTCTCTGGTATTGGGCCGAACCCAGCAGAGGGTAATGGGCTCATTAGCGAGCTATTCAGGGAGGTAAGTGGTAAGGTCCGATAGGTTCAGGGGTTGAGTCTATCCATCCCTCGGATAGCGATATCTTTATTGAGTCGGAACGGAGTCAGCTAAGGGCTCAGAATGTATTACATTTGGGGGCCAACATTGGTTTCTTCAATAATTTTAGCAATTTGGACACCATCTTAGAGAGAATGGGAGATCACAAACAAGGACTAAGGTCAAGTATTTCTTAATTTGTAGCTAACCACAAGACACAGGGGTATAATTTGCAGAACACTTGACACCACTTGACCCTGCTCTGTTGAAATAAGTTTTTCAGTTGCTATTTTGATAGCCATGCTGAGAATAGTTGATAATTTAATCTCCTATTGAAGTCTACGGAGCCTAGTCTATATATCTATGTATTGGGCCAATATCGTGTATGGATTTGTTAAAATATATTCCTGCATTGTTATCTCACAGTGATATGCATCTGCAACAAACTGAATGGGAATGAGATAAGAAGTTATTTTCATATACTCAGTTACATATTGACGAAAGATAAATAATAAACCGTAATCGCCTGTAAAAAATGTATGTACTCTATACGTGTTTGTATAATAATGTGTGTGGTTAAATAAACTTGACTGGTGAGAAATCAACACTAAAAAACTTGTTCTAACGTGTCAAATGAGATCTTAAGAATCACTTAAAAAACTTTCCCACATTCTTTAAATTGTGCGACAAAAAAAATAACTAGTGGTCTTACGATAAATTAAGAACGCAAATTTTTTTTATAGACCAATCACAAGCATTGCTTTATGTTTTGTTCAGTAAGGTAATCGATATTGTTTTAATTAAACTATGTACTATTTCCCCTTCTGGATCGCTATCTTGTCGTTGTGATGGCGCTTGTGTACCTCAGTGAAGCTGTGAGCTAAACCATGTAGAGTCACCCAAGAGGGGCAGGTCATAGCAAAGAGGTCAGACAAGTCGCGATCCACTGGAGAAAGAAGTGGCAACCCACTCCAGTGTCTTTGCCATGAAAACCTTATGGATGAGCACACCCAGATACAAGATGGTGTGATTTGGTCCATATGGTCACAAAGAGTCAGACCTAACTGAATGATTGAACAACAACAATGTACTGTTTATCACAGTGCCAATAACTTTCTTCACCTTATGTCGCCATTGACCGATTTTCCCATGATTTTCTCCTACCTACCTTTCCTCCTACTTCTCACCTCCTTCCTAGGCCTGCTTTCTTCTCTCATATCATTATGGGCCTCTTGATATTAACCCTTCCTCTTATTTATCCTAGTTATACCTCTTAATTCTTCCATCGGTTACTGTTAATCAATCAGATCCAGAAAAAAAAAAACTTTCCAGAAATAGGAATACCTACCTTACAAGTGGGCTGTTTTTTATATCAAACATGCAAATTACATATCCAGGCGCGCAGTAAGGAAACTAGAGACGAAATCTGTCTGAGAGGTATTTTGCCCCTAAACTCAAGGAAGATTTTACTTGAAGTTCCTCATACTTGTTGTGCTTTGTGGAGGTATCATTTCATATTTTATTTACCATAGGTAAGTAAGTTACAAACCAATAAATGTTATTAACAATGTATATAAAATGTAGTGTTATTTACCTACTTTTCATGATTTCATTGGACAATATGAATAAATAGGTTTAAAATGTTTCACTCTCTCCATTGCCACTTGTTTATCATACTAGACCTAATTCTTCCCTCTCACAAGGTCACAATCCTCTTGATATTTTAAGATCATCTCCAGGACCCCCTGCCCGATTACTACTGTTAAAAATAAGGTTTCAGCCTTCACACGTAAACCCTGCCTTTTTAAGTAGGGTATCAGGGGGCGTGATCATATGACCTGGTAATATTTAAGCAAGCCTGTAATTTACTTCTTAAACACAACAAATAGTAAAAAAGACTGTCATCATGATGTCAGTAAAACATGGAAGTTAGACGTAACCTGCAATCGGAGAATACGAATTAATGCAAACCAATAAATAATATCAAGCAATCTAGCACTCTATAGAATGCATTAGAGCAGGGGTGGGCAAGTTCAGGCCTGGAGGGCTACACACAAGCCTTGATTTGAAGATATCCTTTCTGTGCACAAGTGAGTCAATCAGAATGACTAAATAAGTGATTTACTCACGTGTGCGCAGCAGGGATATCAACAAATCCAGACATGTATGTGGTCCTCCAGGACTGAACTGCCCACCACTAGAGAATCTGTTGCCCACCATTAGAGCATCTGTTCTAGCCCGTGTGGTTTTCATGATAAGTATTAACCCCATTGAGTCCCGGGATCAATATTAAACATTAATAACAGGTAAAAATATTATTTTTTAATTATATATTTATTGGTTTGAGACTGTTCTGAATTAATTCTAATGGCTTCCCATGCCCCCATGTCTTATTTAGAACTCATAATATTTTTGATAGAAACGTGATATTTTTTCTAGTTGCGGGTCAGACTTAATTTGCGAGCCAGAGCTACTGGTCTAATAGAATACTGAGTCGCTATTAGTCAACATATTACATCATTTCCTTTCTAATATTTCTAGAAGCAAGGAAACTGTACCAACACATACAAAGCCTTGTGCTATCTATATTTGATGACTTACAGCTTAATTTTTTTTTGTAGACAAGCGCCTTTTGGATGGTTAGGTTGAGATTCATTCTGCATGGAATTTTTATCACTTTTTGCCAAACTTAAGTACTTTTAGATTTCCTTACAAATAAAATAGGTGTGAATAAGAAAGAATAATAGGAAGAAATAATATTTATATTTACCACAACAGTGTTTTTTTTTATTATGCTTCCCATAATCTTTACCCTTCACTCCTATTGACCTGGGTCTACTTTATTCTATCTTCCAGATGGTTCTGTCAAACAGTAAGGGCACGAAATTCAAAAAATATATAATTTCTGGGACTATGGAAACCTAAAATCAAAGTGAACTGTTACTTGTACAGTTTATATATTCCGGCACATAGCAAGGAAGTTACTCATACATATTATTTATACAGACACATAATGGAATCTGTGATATGTCCTAAACACAAGGACGATTCAACTGTAAGTTTCTCATTTTTGTTGCGCTTTTATATTTTACTTACTATTTAAAAGTGTATATAAAATATAAAGTTACATTACTTATTTTACATTTACAAAATGTAATAAGCTCTATGAACATAGGGCCTATTCTATTGCCCAGATCATACATTTACACTCACTTAAAATCACTCTTAAAATTGCCACACATTCTATTAGCTACTCGCATTGCGATTACAAGTTACCCACCCACAATCACTACGGGCTCTCCAAAGACGCAACTTCGGGCTTACATAGACATTGATTTTAGCACAGCTCAAACATTACAAGTGCTAAATAATTAAAGTTGCACAAAATCGATATTCTATTAGATCCGTAGCTCTGGCTCGCAGATTAAGTCTGATCCGCAACTAGAAAATGGATCAAGTTTCTGTCAAAAATATTATGAGTACTAAATAGGACATGGGCATGGAATAAGGCATGGAAAGGCATTAGAATTATTTGCAGGACAATCTCACACCCACAAATATACAATTAAAAAATATTATTTTTAACTGTTATTTATGTGTAATATCAATTTCAGGACTCAGGGGGTAATACATATCATGAAACCCACATGGACTATAACTGATGCTCTAATGCATTTCATGCTAGAGTGCTTGAATGCAAGCCCCATCAGCAGATATTACTCATTGTCTCTTATTAATTTGTAGTCTCTGATTGCAGATTACGTCTAACTTCCGTGTTTTACTGATGTTATGATGACAGTTTCATTTAATATTGGCTGTGTCTAAGAAATAAATTACGTGCTGGCTTAAATCATGTCAGATCATATGATCATGTCCCCTGAAATCCAACTTAAAAAGGCATGGTTTGCTTGTGGAGGCGGAAAGACTTAAGTTGTGGGCTTGGTTCAATAGAATAAATCAAAATAATTTTTAAAGAAAAAAACACCCGCAGACTAAATTATAGGTTAGAGTCATTTGCTGGCTTCTAATAGAACATGGCCCTTTGTCTTTATTTACACTCATTCACTATTTGAAATATCTTGCTAATTACATTTACTCAAACTAGCGATGATGCTTTCTTGCATGTACAAGCAACACTATAAAAGCAATATATTGCAGATGACATGCATGAATTGTACAAGGGGGTATTGATATTTGGACTTTATTGGCCAACGCAGCACAGAGAAACAAGCAAAGTCATTATACTTTACAATAGGGGATATTCACTAGCCTTCACATGGGCTATAAAATGCCCTCATCAAGATAATGCTCCATTCCCTCTACCTGCTAAGGGGGGGACAAAGTGAGAGAGGGGGACAGAGGGAGGGGGCAGAGGGAGAGAGAGAGAGCGAGGGAGAGAAGGAGAGAGAGGGAGGGGGGCAGAGGTAGGAGGAGAGAGAGGGAGAGAAAGAAGGATGGAGAGAGAGAGAGAGAGGGAGAGAAGGAGAGAGAGGGAGGGGGACAGAGGTAGGGGGAGAGAGAGGGAGAGAAAGAAGGATGGAGGGAGGGAGAGAGAGAGAGGGAGAGAAGGAGAGAGAGAGGGAGGGGGACAGATGGAGGGGGAGAGACAAATGGAGGGGACAGAAAGGGAGGGGAGAGTGAGGGAGGCAGAGAGGGAGGGAGAGACAGAGAAACAGAGGGGGAGGGAGAATGAGGGGGAGGGAGAGAGAGAGAAAAAAGGGAGTGAGAGGGGGAGGGAAAGAGACAAAGAACACACAGTGTGCAGAGAGTGGACACAGAAAGAGATAGAGGGCACAGAGAGAGAGAGAGCACACACACACACAGAGGGTGCACTGAGAGAGAGTGCACTGAGAGAGAGAGAGACAGGGCACACAGAGACAGCACAGAGAGAGAGAGGAAGGGAAAGAGACAGAGAACACACAGTGTGTAGAGAGTGGACACAGAAAGAGATAGAGGGCACAGAGAGAGAGCACACACACACAGAGGGTGCACTGAGAGAGAGTGCACTGAGAGAGAGAGAGGGCACACAGAGACAGCACAGAGAGAGAGAGGGGAAGGGAAAGAGACAGAGAACACACAGTGTGTAGAGAGTGGACACAGAAAGAGATAGAGGGTACAGAGAGAGAGCACACACACACAGAGGGTGCACTGAGAGAGAGTGCACTGAGAGAGAGAGAGGGCACACAGAGACAGCACAGAGAGAGAGAGAGGGGAAGGGAAAGAGACAGAGAACACACAGTGTGTAGAGAGTGGACACAGAAAGAGATAGAGGGTACAGAGAGAGAGCACACACACACACAGAGGGTGCACTGAGAGAGAGTGCACTGAGAGAGAGAGAGAGAGAGAGAGAGAGGGCACACAGAGACAGCACAGAGAGAGAGAGGGGAAGGGAAAGAGACAGAGAACACACAGTGTGTAGATAGTGGACACAGAAAGAGATAGAGGGCACAGAGAGAGAGCACACACACACACACAGAGGGCATACTGAGAGAGAGAGGGCACACAGAGACAGCACATTGAGAGACAGCAGAGATAATTGAACATAACATATGACACTGACATTTATGACGGGCAAGTTACTAGTTCAATTTAAAATTCAGCTGCCACTGGCAGAATATGAGTTCCACATCTTGTGTTGTGTGACCACCCTGGTTCTTCATATTAAGTAATACAAGAGATGGTCAATGGATAGAATATGGATTTTTTATTGGACATAAAACCTGAAAACCACTAAAGGATGTGTTTTGAACTTTTGAGTTAAAAGATGATTCATTAACCAGAACAATGCAACATTTCATCAATACAATTTGATCTTGAGTTCTCACACCCAATATTTGTCACCATTATGTTTTGTAGCTTTAAGAATTATTGAAAGGTGAGAGGCCTGACAATATTTTTTGGGATATCTGGCAATCCTAGTGCACCCTTTCTATGAGTTTGCATTATTATTGATTGTGGTAATCTTGGTTTATGATTAAGTCATATGAAGGAGAGTGAGATCTCTTCTCACTTGGAGGATAGAGAACAAGCAGGATTTGTACAAAGAGGTTAGGGGACAGTACCATATATGTGCTAAATCTTAAATTGTGCCCACTATTCCAGCCAGTCATAATTTCTACTCAGCATAGAAACAGAGGAGTCATTTAATCGGTCACCCTTCCTCTTTACAATGTTGAAACGCTCTATAAGTGGCTGGAATATATAGTAGAAACATTTTATGCATGAGCTGCTGGGGGCAGACCTATGCATGGACTGTGTGGAAGATTTGAGTGAGTGAAAACATTATATTACCTTAATAGCAATATTCTTAACATTATGCGGGTTATTCTTCATGAAAGAATTATGGTGTCCTTTAAAGAACCAATGAAAACTCACATAGCTGCAAGGGCAAATAAATATGGGTAAGATTAAAGATAAACTATTTAAAGGCCTTCTTAATCCATATTTTACATGTATTAGAAAATAAAAATAATCTATGGTAGATGGTACCTTGTCGTAGTGAAGGGGCTTGTTTACGTCAATGAAGCTGTGAGATATATCTCATGTAGGGTCACCCAGGTCATAGAAGAGAAGTCAGACAAATCGCAGTCCAGTGTAGGAGAAACTTGCAACCCACTCCAGTATCTTTGCCATGAAAACCTTAAGGATCAGCACAACCAGAGACATAATTTGCCTGGTATGCTAGGGACCATTGGGTCACGGAGAGCTGGATACGACTGAATGGCTGAACAACAATTTGTACCATAAATGTCCTGTAACAGAAAGAGCAAAACTCATAAAAGCATAAATATTGGAATCTTCCATTCAATGCAAGACTTAATACAAAAGTATTATTTCAAAATAAGAGCATCATTTTGAAGCAATATAATCAGTATAGAAACTGTGATAACAATGAGCAGGAACATTTTATATGAAGGCAATAAAGTATAAAGAACGAAAAAGACATAAAGACAATTAACTTTTAACTACTCAATGATCTGTACTCCTTAAATGCATTTTGTAGTGAAGAGTGACTCTTTAGGCAAATAATTAAAAAGTTTAACTGAGAATTTTACCAACACATCACCTCTCAGATCCAGTGGAATTATCAAATCTACCCATTCTGTAAACCAAGAAAAGCTTCTGCATTGATTCATTCCTTTATTATAATACTAAAGTAAACTAAAAACTCAAAAATGACCGTATAATTTTTATTTTTTCTCTCCCTACCTGTGTCTCCCCCTCCTCTGTGTCTCTTCCCCCTTTCCCTCCCCGTGTCTCTTTCTCCCCCTTCCCTCCCCTGTGCCTGTTTTCCCTCCCCTGTATCTCTTCCTCACCCTCCCCTATGTCTCTTCCTCACCCCCCTGTGTCTCTTCCCCCCTCTCCCCTGTTTCTCTTCCCACCTCTCCCCTCCCCTGTGTCTCTCCCCGCCTTTCCCCTCTTCTGTGTCTCTCGCCTTCCCTCCCCTGTGTCGCTCCCCCTTCCCTCCCCTGTGTCTCTTTCTTCCTCTCTTCTGCCTTGTGTTTCTTTCTCCCTCTCCCCTCCCCTGTGTCTCTTCCCCCTCCCTTCCCTGTCCTGGTCTCTTCCCCCCTCCCCTGTGTCTCTTCCCCACCCTACGCAGTGTCTCTTCCCCTCCCATGTGTCTCTTCCCCCCTCTCCCCTCCCTGTGTCTCTTCCCCCTGTGTCTCTTCCCCCCTCCCCCGTGTCTCTTCCCCCCTCTCATGTGTCTCTCCCCCCCTCCTCTGTGTCTCTTCCCCCCTCTCCCCTGTGTATCTTCCCCCACCTCTCCCATCACCTGTGTCTCTTCCCCCCTCTCCCCTCCCCTGTATCTTCTTCCTCATCTCCCCTGTGTCTTCCTCCCCCCTCTCCTGTGTCTTCCTCCCCCCTCTTCCCTGTGTATTCCTACTCCCTTTCCCGTGTCTTTCTTCCCCCTCCTCCTCTGCAGCTTGCACGCACTATAGCCCTCATTCAATTGCGATTTGGTGAATTGAATAGGGCTCTATATAAGCACATAGCATATTTTTTTTAAAGACGTTTTTAGTTAGTGAAAACCTTGCTTTTGGATAGATGCTTACTAACATAAAACTACTTAAAAAAAATATGTTATGTGCTTATTTAGAGCCTTATTCAATTGGCCGAATTGCAATTGAATGAGGGCCTATGTGAGTGCGCTTGCAGCGTCCGTACAGAGCTGCGCATGGAAGTACTGGTAAGTGTGAACGTTCCCATGGAGCGTTACAAACTTACCACAATTATTATAGTTGATTATACTATTATATTATTATTATTATTATTATTATTATTATTCTTTGTCCTTAGCACTTATCTGCAACTCCTCACTCACCTAAACAATATCAATTTAAGCTCCATATGAAACAGTGAAAGAATCGTAATGTGCGTCATGATAATACAACAGTCACCAACCACATTCATGAGATTTATAATATAGTAAAGTGTTTCAGGAATCGTTGACATATTTACAAGGCTCTGGAATAATCAAAGCCAAGTATTTAAAATAATGTTTAATTAAATAGAATTGGATTGTACCTGCTGTCTAAATCTTCATTTCTAAGTTTATCTCTTGTAATATAAAGATATATTTTAAATGCTATGATTAGATTGTTAGTACCATGACAGAAAATGAAATGAGTGATTTAGTTTGGCATGCAAAATTAAGAAGGAACAAAGTGTAATACATTTTTAGGTAGATTTATGTAAGATTTGTTTCACGTCTTAAAGGCAAACAAACGAAGGAATGGAAACAATCGACAAGGAAATAAGAGCCTAAAAATGTAATTTATGTAAATAACATGTTCAACTAAAAATTCACCCTCTCGCTATAAAAGCTTGATGTATGGGAAGCAAAGCAAACAGTGAGGCTTATTAAGTCCAGGTCTTCCAGCTCGATTTTTAAAGTCCAGTTTGACCACTTTAAGAAAGGATACTGGATAGAAAGATTGTCTTTTCTACTTAAGAACAACACAATGCATCTTTTCCTGGTCTTGCTGTTGCCTTCCTTTGGGTGGGCATTACCACCATCAAATGTTAGGTCAGGTAAGGGAGATCTCAATTTACTTTTTCCATTATTTGTATTATTTTCTAAATATAATTTTTGTTGTTGTAAATAACATGTATTTTAATCATTCCTTGTAAATGATAATACTTTAAAAATAATGTTTTATCTCATTTTCAGCCCCCGAACAAAATATCTACAGTGAAAGAGGTATGTTGAAAATATGATAAGTGGTCCTAGATTCTCTAAGATGAGAAAGAGAGGTCTTGGGCTATATTTGAGATATCTCTCTCTATGCTATATTACGCAAGTTAGACTTTTTTTTTTTTTGATTGGTTTCTTTATTAATAAAATTTTATAATACATTGTCCATAAAAACAAGAAAAAGTTGTGATACATATCATCTTCATAACAATGTAAAATTAGTATACAAATTAGACTTTTTAATATAGCTCATTCTGTTAAGATCACAGGATTAGGTCTTTTATAAAGCATATAGGGCAGTAATAAATATATTGAATGTGTATATTTACTATAGAAATATGACTTTTATTTGTGTTACAGAAGGAACTTCCTTCACATTGGTAAGGAGTGCTTATCTGAACCCTTCCAGCTACATGTACCCCATAAGAAGGCTTGTGAACCGATCATATAACAGATTTCCATATGTTACCCGGCAATATGCATCAATAAAGGTTAACAATTCAGGTAAATAAATGTTTCAATTAACAATGTTTTAAATGGATTTTGCATGTTAGCAAATAGGAATATATCAATAGAAATGCTTCAGGTTCCAAAAAAACACCTAGTTTTGGTTAATATATTAAATTAACAAATATTTAGTGAGTTTAAAAAAATTCTGTTGATAACATCTAAAAACTAAATTTGCAGGCCACAAATTAAATTTCATGTTTTTTGTAGAGACTAGTAAGAATTATCAAGACAGTATTTGGATATTCTGATATAACTTGAACATGTTTGCACAGAAATATTCATATAATATATAATAGTTTTACTTGAATAGTTGCATATTAATCTATTGCATAATAGAAGCCACCTAGTTTTGGTTAATATATTAAATGAACAAATATTTAGTGAGGTAAAAAAAAAAAATATATATATATTTTCTGTCAATAACATTTAAAAACTAAATTTGCAGGCCAAAATTAAATTTCATATTTTTTGTAGAGACTAGTAAGAATTATCAAGACAGTATTTGGATATTCTGATATAACTTGATCATGTTTGCACAGAAATATTCATATATATAATAGTTTTACTTGAATAGTTGCATATTAATATATTGCATAATAGAAGCCACCTAGTTTTGGTTAATATATTTAATGAACAAATATTTAGTGAGGTAAAAAAAAAAAAAATGATTTTCTGTTGATAACATCTAAAAACTAAATTTGCGGGCCAAAATTAAATTTCATGTTTTTTGTAGAGACTAGTAAGAATTTTCAAGACAGTATTTGGATATTCTGGTATAACTTGAACATGTTTGCACAGAAATATTCCTATATATAATAGTTTACTTGAATAGTTGCATATGAATCTATTGCATAATAGAAGCCATATTACTCGGATAACAGAAATAGTTATAAATAAATATTGAAATAAAACATAAACTGCATATTTAAAGATAAATGTCCATGAGATCTTTTTATTGATGCAGAGACATGTCACTCAAAGTCCTATAACTGTGTGCTCTTTTCTCTAAATCCATAGTCATCATGGGTGTAGTAACTGGGGGTTGGGGGGGAACAAATCCCCCCCAGATTTTTTCTATGTTTGTATGTATGTATAGATAAGCTGTTTTACGGCCTGTGTACACAATGAGCTATATCCCCTGCACCCCCCCGGGTTATTCTGGCTCTACATCCCTGATAGTCATCTACGTATCTTAAGTCTGTAACCTGTTGGGTATTATTTAATGTCAAGAATCTATGTATCTTAAGTCTGTAACCTGTTGTGTATTATTTAATGTCAATAATAGCTTAAATTGAATTTTCATGAAAATAACCACTATGATTTAATTTGATATTAAAATGTAAAGTAATATCACCATTATCTTGTTACAAGAGTTGAATTCTGTCTTTTCTAGCTATTTCTGAAGATGTCAGCACCATGAGAAGTGACTTCTTAATGGCTGTAGATAATTATTACTGGGACTATAATTATTATAATGGATCTTACTGTGAAGATTCCCTTTTACATGGGCTGAGGAGAGCGTTGGAGATCTCGCCTGTGGACTCCTTCATTCTGGTTTTAAGCCATGGTTCTATGTCGGACTACAATGACACTGCTCTCCTAAACGACATTTATAATTTGATAGATGAAAAGAAATGCCAGGTAAATAATTACGTCAGTAAAATTATGTATATTTTGTATGTAATAACTATGTATCGGACATCATAATTATTCCTTATCTTTTTACCTAGATTTTCATTATAGAGAACAATTACTGTAACACCAGTGATTTGCAGAGGAACGTGTTTAATCAAATAGCATCGCAGAGCTTTGGACAGTATGGTGAAACAAAATTGATAGAAAAGGTAAGATGCTAAAACTGTTAAAATTATTTTAGCTTACAAATTGAGTATTGTTAAATATGCACATTCCTAAAACAACCTTCTTTATGTATTTTGTATTTTCTTACTGGGTGAGTAGAACAACCTAATTTATTAAACAACAATTATAATTCTAAGAGACCTTGAATTTCATAAAAATAAAACATAGAAAAAATGAGATTTAGTAAGCACCGCAGTAACTGTGAGGTGCATCATGGTATTAAAATACAATGTTTCCTATGGAGGAATTGCTAACACAGCCATTAACATCCATCACAGTCCTTGTAATAAATATCGCTCATTGATAGGATGTACCAAAAGACTGAAGATGTACCCTAACTAAATTGACAGTTGCCTTTATTTGTTATTCCCCATATATACAGTAAATATAAATGAATAGTCAGAGTATTGCAGTATATAGTGATACCATTTTTATTGGACAGACATACTGTATTCATAGTGTTCATGACAAGCTTTGGAGAGAAGATCCTCTCTTTATCAAGTAAAATGCAATACTGATAAGATATGAGGGAAGTATGCAAAGTGGACAGAATAGAAGGGAGAAAAAAAATGGAAAACAAATTAATTGGGCAAAGATTAGTGAGAAACAGACCAGCATACTAAATAATGCCCTGATAGGTCAGTATGTGAGTCTGTAGATCAGGTTTTAGATAAGAGCACAGCAGAGTTATAAATAAGAGCAATAAATGTCACCACAATTTGTGGATTAGAACAGCAATTGAACAGGGGGGGGGGGGATGTGGAATGTTATGAGTTATTAGACATTTAGATAGTGGAATAGAAAACCTAAGTCAATATTAAGACCAGTATCCTTCGTAGTAAAAAATTGAATCATTTTTAATTTGAAAGTTTTGCGCTGTTGGATTGTTCTGAAATTCCCTTTGAGTATTTTTATTTTGAGGTTCTAGATGGAGTGATTCTCCTGGGTGAAATGGTGCCCATCTGGTGTACAGTAACTGTCTTCATGGTGCTTTTTGATTGAGCTTCTGTGGAGGTTCATTCTTATGTGCAGTTTTTGGCTGGTTTCCCCAATGTAAAAGCCCCTTTCACATACAGAACATTGTATCATGTACATTGTTCATGTATCATTGGATGGCTGTTACATTGGGGAAACCAGCCAGAAACTGCACATGAGAATGAACCTCCACAGAAGCTCCAGCAAAAATCACAATGAGGAAAATTACTGTACCCCAGGTGGGCACCATTTCACCTCAAAATAAAAATACTCAAAGTGAATTCCAGAACTATCCAAAAGCGGAAAACGTTAAAATTAAAAATTATTCAATTTTTTAATATGAAGGATACTGGTCTTAATATTGATTTATGTTTTCTATCCCAATATCTAAATGTCTTAAAACTCATGCAGATTCCACATTCCTCCCCTCTGTTCAATTGCTGTTCTAATGCACAAACTGTGGTGATATTTATTGCTCTTAATTATGACTCTGCTGTGCTCTTATCTAAAACCTGATCTACAGACTCACATACTGACCTATCAAAACATTATTTACTATGCTGGTGTGTATTTTTTTTCCCATTTTTTCCCCTCTCCTATTCTGTCCACTTTGTATACTTCCCTCATATCTTATCAGTATTGCTCTTGACTTGATAAAGAGAGGATCTTCTATCGAAGGCTTGTCATTAAAACTATGAGTATGTCTGTCCAATAAAAAAGGTATCACTATATACTGCAATACTCTGATTATTCATCTAGATTACTGGACATTCATGGCTACCTCACTCTTCGTATATATATATATTATGTGATTGTGTATATTTTATCATTCTTTGTGGATTCAATAATTCTGTTATTTAGTTAAAGATTGCTTTGGGTATTATGTGCCTCCATATAAATCTACCTTTCCGATACCTCTTAGCTGCTCTCCCTTACGTCCTATAATTCAGATTTATAACTATTAATGTCTAGGTATGTATCCACCTCTTTTCTGAATTTTCCCAAATCAACTATTTTAGATTGAAAGCACTTAAGGGAAATACATTCTGTATCATTATATATAAATATGTGCTGTTTTAAACCTATGTACTAATTGTGCATCTTACTACATTGCAGTCTAATTCTACTGGGCTTAATAAATACAAGACAATACATAATATAATATGTTTGTTTTGAATACATAATATGCATATATTAACACCCATAAAATATAATTACATTATCCTAACATACTTGTATTCTGCAGGCAATCTATGGTTTAGATTTGCTTCTAGCTAAACCTGTTAACTCCTCCATTCAAATCTTTAATGTGAAACTCAAACTTTATGAGGAGCGACACAGAGAAGAGTTTAATGTTACTGCATCCTTCATTTATCTGTTGATTACTACAAATGGAAAATTTAACTTCAGTCTTGTTGATCCCAGAGGTAAATATAGTCCTAGATCTTTTTATTGAATACTAATTTACAGCCTTATTAAATTGCAATTCAATAGGGCTCTATATTAGCACAGAGCATATTTTTTTTCAGAAGTTTTTCGTTAGCGAACTTCTATCAAAAAGAAAGGTCTTCACTAACGAAAAACTTCTGTAAAAATAATATGCTCTGTGCTTATATAGAGCCCTATTCAATTGTCCGAATTGTAATTTAATAAGGCTGTTATTGCCCAAATGCATATATATACTACTTATTATTGCATATATGTTTGTCTTTTGTTTCTCATTACTGTTTTATTTTATTTTAAAAAAAATTAGGAACCAATGTGCAGTTTGACAAAGTCCAATCATATGATTCTGGACATTCATATCTGGTGAAAAAGTCTGTTTCTGGAAGATGGTCTATAGACTTAATTGGTAATGGATTCATTTCCATGAAAATATCAGGATTCGCTGGTAAGTTTCATTCAAGTAATGACGTCCACTAGTAATAATGTCCACTTGGTACCTATGGTACTCTGCATCATTGTTCAACTGTCTGGGAGTTCGTACTTGCAAGGTTCCTCAACTAGTACCAGCTAGACAAAGCACATACTCGGTAGGAAAGAGTAGTCCTTGCGGTGTCATGAGTTGAAAATGCAATTATAATTTATGTATAAAACAATACAATATATCAATCTTTGTTTAACACGTTAGTGCACTCATTTGATGTGAATATTCCAGGTCTATCATGTTCTGCTTGTCGTTCAAATAGTGTAACTTGGATTCAAAAATGTTGTCTTGTTTTCCGAAATTCAATTTTAATATAAAAAAAAGTTTCTCAGTGAAAGAAAAAGAACTGGAAAACTTTGAATTTGAAAGTATTTTTGTACATTGTCACCTATTTAGGTTTTTGCTTCCGTGTATTTTATACATATAGTTTACTATTTTTTTTTTCTCTCTTCTGTAGGTTTGGAGATAAAAGGTAAGCATGAACTAATACAAGATAAACCACCATTCTGAACCTACAATAAATACAGTACCATGCTTATTAAAAATGATTTATCTGCTTGTAGGAAATTGTTCAGACTCTGACTGTGACCCCAATGCATCCTGTGAAGAGTTTGGAGGTTACCAGGAGTGCACATGTAAAGACGGATTTGCAGGAAATGGTTTATCTTGTTATGATATAGATGAATGTGAAGATTACTGGATCCCTCAGTGCAATAATGGCCAATGTATAAACTCCATTGGTTCTTACAGCTGTTTGTGCAATAGTGGATTAACATATACCCAAGAATGGGGTTGCATTGACATTGATGAATGCAAAAGTGAAGATCTCAATGACTGTCATGAGTTAGCTGTATGTACAAATTTATATCGATCATACAGCTGCAGATGTCCTTATGGATATTTTGGAGACGGGATGTACTGTGAAGTTAATGAGTGCGAGCAAGGAAATCCATGTGATCTTAATAAAGACTGCACTAAATCCAATGGATCTTACACCTGCACTGACCCATGCTCTACATACACAGTGCTTAATGAACCATGGCGCAGTACCACTAATACATATAACTCATCTTACAACTGGAATAATTGGGTTCATTGTGATTCTAATCTTCAAGGCTGGTATAGATTTAAGGGACAAAAGAACCAACAAATCCCTGAACATTGTGTGCAAGAAAACAGTTGTGGTACTCATGATCCATTGTGGCTCCAAGGGAGTCATCCTACAACAAAGGAAGGCATTGTCAGTCGTACGGTTTGTCTAAGCAGGAACAATATTTGCTGTACTTGGGCTACCCACATTTCAATCAAAGCATGTCCAAGTGGACACTATGTGTACAAATTGGACCCAGCGCCAATATGTGACATGGCCTATTGTGTTGGTGAGAATTTGATAAATTATATTTTATACATGCATATTTGTATTTGTATAATTACAGTTTGTCTTCAAATAATTTACTATGCTCAATATTAATAACATTTTATTTATTTTTAGAACCTACTTTTAGCTGTTTTGACACTGATTGTGCTCCTGATGAAGAATGCAAGGGAGTCAATGGAGTCTCGGGATGCCACTGTAAAGATGAGACAGAAGCCAACATGGCCTTGGAATCAAGCAGTCTAGCAAGTAAGGGAGTATGTTTCACCCAGTGAAACCTTACATTTAATAACATGTTACATTCTGTATGCTATAACCTTGACCATATCAATTTTGTAAGTGTTTTTATTTCTTATGACTTCAGGTTCTCTTTCACTAAGATGTGAATTAAGTCAAATCAAGTTGTCCTTCAGCAAGTGCCAGTTGGAGAGGATGGGCTATGATACCTCAACAATACATCTAAGGGACACCAGTTGTACCAGCTTCATTGAAAGAGGAGAGAAAAGTTATTCCACAATTGTTACATTACCACGAAATGGCTCCTGTGGGTCAGAATTTATAGTAAGTTCACTCTATATATTGCGTGATAAATAATTTAATGGAAACTGGTAGGGAATTATTGGATATTAGAAAGATTTGAAACAGTCTGCATAAAAAGAAATTTGAGAAATTGATCAAAACGTTTAATAAAAATTGTGTTAGATATTATACAAATTAAACTATTAAAAACATTAAGAATGAATAGGTCAACCAACAATGAATTCATTGAGATGGCCTTTGTTATTTCATAATAATCCTCTATATGTCAGTTATGTCCAATTCTTCTCTATTTGAGAATTACATTTTTTTTCTTCTAAGCAACAAAAATAGTCTTATTTTATAGGCAGGCTAACCTACTCAGAGAGCAACACAGGTTTAGTTCACTTGTGCCATTCACATGGAGAAATATCCTGTATTATATCAGTCTGGTCTTACCCAGAGTGATCCAAACTCAAAATACCAGTAAATTCAGCAAACCCCAGACATACATTTCGGCCTTAGTTGGGCCTCGTCAGTAGGGCGTAGCTGAACTCCCTGAGGAATGGTGAGAATGGAGCCCGCTATCACCTTTAGGAAGACTAAGTCCCAAGGGTCATTTGCATAAGCAACAACAATTAGGTGCTCAATCCAAGAATGGACAATACTAAAGTAGTTTTGTTCTATAGACATAAAACCTACTCAGAAAGAAACACTCTTTTAGCTCACTTGTGCCATAGACTTACATTTCAGCCTTAGTTGCACCTCATCAGTATAGTGTAGCTGGACTCTAGTGAGTGAGACCAGACTGATATGCTACAGTATATTTCTCCATGCGAAAGGCACATGTGTCCATATAACGAAGCTATTAAGGTTAGCTTGTTCTCTGATTGAGCACCTCTGACTTTAGCTTTCGTTAATTTTTTCTTTTACAAAATACTTAATTTGCCTATTTGTGGGGAAAAGTGTGCATAATTACATGTTTTACTAATTTAATCCATATACTGTATTTCAGGCAAATGAAACTCATTTAACTTATAGAAATACAATGTATGTCTCACAACTTTCTAATGGCTTCCCTGGAAGTGAAGATCATGTTGATTTCTATTGCTCTTATCCACGAAACATGGAAGTCGCTCTCCTTACAGCAGTAAATCCATGGGTCAGGTATGTTTGCTTACAGATTAATTTATCTTGATGATTCTACTGTAGGTTTTGCAAAAATAGATTTAATATGTGCTATATTTTTATAATTTTATTATAACTTTGATATTATTTAAATTTTTTACTTGTCCCCATTTTGAATATGAAAAAGTCTAACTAAAACGTCATTATACGTGCTTTTAAGAATTAATGCCATTAAATCAAAATAACAATAACTTGGAATAGTTCTATTGAAAGTTTTCAGAGATTTCTGTGTATTGAAAAGTATTGCTAATGTCTGTGATTTCTTAATACACACATATATATATATATATATATATATATATATATATATATATATGTTTTTATTTTATTTTACTAAATTATTCATTTGAGTTATAAAAAAAAAATTAGAGTAATTTAATGTGATTGTTTAATTATTTGTCCGTGTTTTCTTTTGTATATGAAGAATTACACCCCATTAAACAAGCTGCATTAAATTGAAACTATATAGTGTATGGTTCAAATCTTGTTTTTTTCAATGAACACTGTATGTGCTGAATTTTATTTTAATGTTTAAATATAATTTTTTTTAAGATCTGTATTACTATGGTATTTGCAAATTTTGATAAATAAATTGTTCAATTGCAACTACTGACAGTATTATATTAATATATTTTAACAGTGTTTGTTATTTAAAGGGATTTTTTTTAAAGAATCATCTGGAACAGAATATACTGCTATGAATGTATAACTGTCTTTGGGGGTTCAGACAATGTGCAGCAATATAGCTGTACGAGTCATAAGTGTCTGCCAATGAGTTCTAGGGTCGTGCAAAATCTATTTTCACAAAGAGGTGTTTCTTGTGGCATTTCATGTTAGTTTCCAATAAGTTTAAACAAGTTTTTGTAAATGTTTTGTATTAAAAATACACATTTTAAGAATATTTAAAACATGTTCTTTTAATTGCATGATAGGAAAATGTGCATCCCACATCCCTTAAATTTGTATTATTTAATTATTGTTATAGGCTTTGCAATCTTACTACGAATGGAAATGGGATTTATTCGGTCACAATCGGCCTCTTTCAAGATCCTAGCTACACTACACTATATGAGGGTAATGAAGTGTCGTTGACCACGGAGTCCATACTATACGTTGGAGTAGTTGTGCAAGAGACAAAGCAATCCCAGTTTGTCTTAACCCTTGAAAACTGCTACGCAACTCCTACACCTGAGAGTTGGAATCCTGTTAAATACTACATCATAAAGGATGGGTATGATTTGATTTTTATTAGCCAATTACTTTTTCAATTTTGATGCAATTTAAATAATAATGTATGTAGCAAACCAGCATTGTGTATTCAGTGTAATTTTGTCATCAGTAACTTTCCCAAAAGACGTGTTCAGTAACTTTCCAAAATTTTAGACTGTGCCACTAATCCCATCTAACAATTTGTATATATAATAACGATGAAGTTTGACACTACAGGCTATCTGACTAGTCATTTCTTGCAGTGATCCGGAAACAGTGTGGTGGTTAGAGTTACAAAAATTGACATATATGGCAAGTGATAGTTATTTTAATAATTGGCAAAACAGGCAGTTACGGAGGATCTGACACAATAAAGATCACTACTAGACCAAAGGACCAACAGAGCTAACATTGTGTTTATGGAAGATTGGCATTAAAGTCCTATGAACTACTGTAGAGGCCATCACCAATTTTTCCTTCTTCCAGACAATAGATGTAAGAGCTTCAAAATGGCACTGAGAATAGGGATCTGTTATGATATTTATTATTTTTTTATAACATTTTTCATACGCTGATTACTCTTTTTTTCCATAGCTGTCCCAATGTAAATGACCTCACCATCAATGTGTCCCAAAATGGCGAATCACTTCAAGGAAAGTTTTCATTTCAAGTCTTCAAATTTATTGAAAGCTTCTCACAAGTTTATTTACACTGTGGGATTCGCTTGTGTGATTCAATATCCGAGTCATGTAAACCTGTAAGTAGCAATAACTTTGAACTGCTTTAGGGCTTATACTCACCATATTGTCCTTTGTGGCACATAAAGAAATACAACAACACTAACACAAATATGAATCTAAAACAAACACAACATTTATTAACACTGTATTTGTCCCCTTTTGCGAAATAACCAAACTCAAATTTAAACATGTATAGCTATTACTATTATTTGTGTTAATATTAACATGGCAGCCAATTGCAAATATCCTTATTTTATGTGACTTACTGATATTTAAATTTTCTCTCAAAACCCATCACTTCAAAATGCTTGTAACTCATTTAACTCATTTAACCTGCTTGATAAATATGCCCTAAATCTCTAATGGCTGTAATATTATTTTATTTACAGGTTTGTTCTGGAATGAGATCCGCTTCTATAAATGAGCAAGCCCCTGCACAAAATATAACACTCGGACCCATTCTTAAAAAAGGTAGAGTTTGTAGTTCTCTGTATCGTACTTCCGTTTGTTGCTGAGTTGATTTTCATTTGAAGGCTTGATATGTCACAGTTTTAATAAACATGGCAAGTTGCAATTGAATTAAGATATATAAACCATTAAACAAATGTATTAGCACACCTGTGTACAGTTACATAAAATATTAAATTTATCTTAACATGTGGTATACACATATTTATTTTTTATAGGAATCATTATTTTGGGCAGTATTATTTATCAAACAAATATATTAATATGATCTACAAATATAAAAACATATTTAATATAATATATAATATTAATATGTATACTTATATACCTTATAAAATAAAACCTAATCTCCTCATGTAAAGCTATAATATATATATTTTTTCCCAAAGTTTTTCAGGAAAGTGACTTTGTCTGTTTATTAAGTATCATTAATCATTTTTTTTTTATTCACAGCACCTAAGATATTTCCAGACACTCCTTCTGGTGGAGGTAAGGGCCATCTTATATTTATTCCAGTACAAATAAAAAGATATAAAACAGGATACACAAATTGGCTACAATATACTCTCTCTTTTTCAAATCAAGTCAAAGAAATTGTATATAACAGTGATACAAAAAAAAAGAGAAATAACTTTTAGTCCTTTTGTATTGCAAGATTTCTTAATTAAAAGTAATTTTGATTACAACTGCAGGTTGTGAGAAATAATATATTGTAATGTTTAAAAAATGCCAATTTAAATGCAATACAAAATCAAGTGTTTTGTACCCACTAAATAGTGTCTATATATATATATATATATATATATATATATATATATATATATATATATATACTGTATATATATCAAAGCATACATTACATAATAAAGGGCCATATATAGCTTAACCTTCATAAATATTACTATGTTAAACATTATTTTACAATCTAGCTTTAGAAAATGTCTACAGACAGGCTGATTTCTTTACAAGAGGGCCCTAGCTGATGTGTTTTGTTCATGTATTTGCCAAAAATCCACCATGGACTAGCGTCATTTATATATAATGTTAGTGGATGGACATTAAAGTTAAAAGTTTTGTGGGCAACAGACCTTTGCTATGTCATTTTTCACAATTTTATTTTATTTTTAATTAAAGCTAAATTATAAAAAGTCTAAAATAGTAAAAGAAAAATATATATTTGCATGGAAGAGTAAAACACTAAAAAATAAGTGCAACAGATTAAAAAGATATTACAGTCATAATTATGATATTCTACTAGTAAAATCAATGGTATAGTATCATAAAGCATAAATAATAAAGCATATCACTTGCATAAACTAAATAAACCTGACTTAGTTTAATGTAACATACTAATTGCATTATCTTTTCTGTTTTCAGCCAAAGCTGCATCATTGGCCACACTCATATTTACTTTGTATTTTTTCCTAATTATTTGCTAAAATTCTTACTAAAATGTATACATTTTACATTCTTGTTATTATATTATTTAGAATAGCAGGGACCTCCCATTAATATTTTTTTCGTTTACTTTTATTGTATGTCTCCTAAAAATCATAAAACACATTTCATATTTTATTTTATTAATGTAATGTTGAAATCATGCTATTTAGCTTAAAGGCAGTTCTGTGTTCGTCTAATACTTTGGACAATTGCAGTATATATGTAAAAATATTAAAATCATAAATACATTATGATAAGCTTTATATATATACTGTATAAATATAAATATATACAGTTATATAGTTGATAAAGAGAATAATTATTTCTGTATGCTTTAATATTGATTAAATATATGGTAACCATTGACAAAGTAGATAATGGTTCTATGAACCAAATGTAAGCACATATAAAGTGTGCAGCCCTTTGTGGTATCTGTGTATCTGCAGAAGAACTCTCCTGACAATATTTATTTAATGTGCTTTTTTGCAATATTTGCATTAGTGACATGTATGTATTAGTGTGAATAAAGGTTGTGTTTTTTATATATTGTCTTTGACTTTTTTATTTTTTCCTCTGTACTTATATAAAAACAAACTCAGTGTCACAATTTCATTTTCATCTCCAAAATACGAATCCACATGGGAAATATTTATTGCAAAATTGAAAAAATATATATTTATTAATAAATTATGTTCATACCTTGGAATTTATATGAAAATACCAGACCAACTGGCTTACCGTATTGCATGACAATAGTTTGAAAGGGGAAGTTAAAGTACATACAATTATGAAGCATTGTTTTAATTCATTTAAACCAAAATACATATTCTTTCAAAGTGTTAAAATACTGTAAAGACAGCCTACATAACAATTTGGAAGAGCATCTCACCCCTCTCACATAAAGGGAATGACAGAAAAGAGCTGCACCTAGTTATCACGATCTGCTTCTTCAAGGGGTCTTGATATGAACCTAGTTCAAACATAACCCAGCAGAATCGTGTAGTTCTTGTTCTCTGTGGCACAAAAGATGGCACCTGAAGAGGACAACTAGGACTGAAACTTTAATTGAATCATAGAACCAACATATTACACATATACATCTCCCATATCACACCCTTGTGTACCTTTGTGTATGTGTGTGATGTCAGCACATCTGCCTTGCGACCTTGAGATAAAACTTACCAGATTTCTAAACTACATGACAGGTGTCTCTAGCTAGCTAGGGCAAAAAAAACTTGATCTAAATCTCAAGTGTTTCCTCAGGCCTCCTAAGGAGAAGTCATCTGCCTTGAATCAAGGCCTGTATGTGTGCAGATGCGATGTTCTGCAGTTAAGCTCCTGTGCAGAGCATTTTCACCATTTCCACATATATTCTATTCTATATCACATTTTCCCTTAATAACATATTATAACTAGGATACGAGATCACAATGCACAGGCAACACATAACTTCATTTCAATGTCATGCAAAAGTTTATAAATGACTCCCATAGAAAATGGAGAGGGTATTTTATGGTTTAACTACACTTAACTCTACTTATTCATGCTCATTCCCACATATCCACTCATTCCCACTTTTTTATCCACTTTGCTGTGTCATATTAAGTAGTCTTGGATCCATTCAGCCTCATTAAATTGCTCCATTTTTGGGATCCATGCTCGCAAATGGAGGTCGCAGGTTACTTTGCTATTCAATTGGCAAATATTTGCGGCTTCCAATCGAGCTACGTGCTGTGAGCTGCAATTTCAAGCGATTTGTCAAATCAAAACTTACTTCCCTAAGCAGTTGATCTTTCACGGCCGTAAGGCTAAAATCGCTAATCACTATTCAATTGCTTTGATTCCCCCTTCCTAACCACTCCGTCAAGCCCGCAAATGGCAAAAATCGAACCACATGTTACTGGGACCAAGGAGGTCTCCCGAAGGTCTTACTGACAAATCGGGGCACTTTATATGCAAATATAAATTCAATACAGCACTGTAAATGATGGGGAACACAATGGTTGACACCAGAATTAAAAGCACAACATTCTCGAGCTTGCACATCGCCAAAATATAATACCGTATATACTTGAGTATAAGCCGAGGCACCTATTTTACCACAAAATACTGGGAAAACATATTGACTCGCGTATAAGACGAGGGTGGGAAATGTGTTGCCCCCTTTGTCCCTCTTGTACCCTCTGTGTCCTTCTCTTGTGTGCCCTCTGTGCCACTTTCTTGTGTCCCCCTCTCTCTCCCCTGTGTCTCTTCCCCCCTCTCTCTCCCCTGTGTCTCTTCCCCCCTCTCCCTCCCCTGTGTCTCTCCCCCCCTCTCCCTCCCCTGTGTCTTTTCCCCTCCTCTCTCCTTCCTGTGTCTCTTTCCCTCCCTCTCCCTTCCCTGTGTCTCTTTCCCTCCCCCTCTCTTATCATCTTATCCCCATCCTCAACCCCCCTCCTTAACCCCCCTCCTCAACCACCATCCTCATCCTCCCTCCTCATCCTCCCTCCTCAACCCCCTACTCAACCTCCCTCATTAACCTCCCTCCTCAACCTCCCTCCTCATCCTCAACCCCTCTCCTCAACCTCCCTCCTTAACCTCCCTCCTCAACTCCCCTCCTCAACCTCCCTCCTCAACCCCCCTGCTCATCCTCAACCTCCCTCCTCAACCTCCCTCCTCAACCCCCTCCTCAACCTCCCTCCTCAACCTCCCTCCTCAACCCCCATCCTCTACCCCCCTCCTCATCCTGAACCCCCCTCCTCAACCTCCCTCCTCAACCCCCCTCCTCATCCTCAACCTCCCTCCTCAACCCCCCTCCTCATCCTCAACCTCCCTCCTCAACCCCCCTCCTCATCCTCAACCTTCCTCCTCAACCCTCCTCCTCAACCTCCCTCCTCAATCCCCCTCCTCATCCTACCTCTTCCGCCCCCTCCTCAACCCCCCTCCTCAACCCCCCTCCTCAACCTCCCTCCTCAACCTCCCTCCTCAACCCCCCTCCTGATCCTCAACCCACCTTCTCAACCCCCCTCTGCATCCTCAACCTCCCTCCTCAACCTCCCTCCTCATCCTCAACCTCCCTCCTCAACCCCCCTCCTCATCCTCAACCTCCCTTCTCAACCTCCCTCCTCAAACCCCCTCCTCATCCTCAACCCCCCTTCTCAACCCTCCTCCGCATCCTTAACCTCTCTCCTCAAACACCATCCTTAACCCCCCTCCTCAACCTCCCTCTGCAACCTCCATCCTCAACCCCATCCTCAACCTCTCTCCTCAACCCCCCTCCTCAAAATCAACCACCCATCCTCATCCTCAACCCCCCCATCCTCAACCCCCCTCCTCATCCTCAACCACCCCATCCTCATCCTCAACTCCCCATCCTCAATCCCCCTCCTCATCCTCAACCCCCAACTTCATCCTCAACCCCCCATCCTCAAACCCCTCTCCTCATCCTAAACCCCTTACCTTCCTCATCCTAGACCCCCCTCCTCACTTTACCCCTCTAATTACCTCCCCCTCTCCCTTTCCCCTCCCTTACCTTCCATCTGCAGCTGCCCCTCCGCTCCTCCACGCTCCTTCCCTCTGTGTCGGGACCCGGCATATGCTAATAATATGACGTCACATGCGCATCACGTCATTAGCATTGGCCGGGTCAAGACACAGCCAGAAGGAGCGTGAAGGAGCGGAGGAGCAGCTGCAGATGGAAGGTAAGTGAGGGGAAAGGGAGAGGTATTTAGAGGGGTAAAGTGAGGAGGGGGGTTTAGGATGAGTAGGGGAGTTTAGGATGAGGACAGCGTTTTAGGATGAGGATGGGGGTTGAGGGTGGGTGGTTGAGGATGAGGATGGGGGGTTGAGGATGAGGATGGGGGGGTTGAGGATGAGGATGATAAGGGAGGGGAGGGAAAAGGACACGGGGGGTAAAGGGAGAAATAGGGGGAAAGAGAGACACGGGGAGAAAGAGAGACATGGGGAGAAAGAGACACGGGGTTGGTGACTTGTGTATAAGCCGAGGAGGGCCTTTTCAGCATTAAAAAACGGGCTGAAAAACTACTTTATTTCATGTTTAATTTCCATCCAAAGTCCTTTGGGCTTTAATAACCTCCAAGCCTTTATGACTTTGGAATCCAACATCCATATTTCATTGGTCCTTTTGGCTTGAATAACGAGCTACAGGCTTGGAGGTCATTAAAGCCGTAGGACTTTGGACGGAAATTAAACATGAAATAAAGAATTATATTTTGGTGATGTGCGAACTTGAGAATGTTCTGCTTTTAATTCTGATGTCAACCATTGTGTTCCCCATCATTTACAGTGCTGTATTAAATTTATATCTGCATTTAATTTCCTCCGATTCTACGGGCTTGAACAACGAGTTACGAGCTTGCGTCCGGGATCATGTTCAAGCCCACAAATGCTACTGTCAATAGCATAGTTTTGGGCTCTAGTGACCGGCGCCTAACTTGGGGGCCCAGCCAATTGAATAGCAGAGTAAAAGTAGAGCAGCGTGAGCATGCAACTCAATCACAGAAATTCGGCTATCTGCCATGGAGTTACGGCCCCAAATTAAATGAGGCTCATTGTGAGGCTGGTGGAAATTCTGGAGAAAGACTCGGATTAAACAGTAGAGGTGACTTTAAGTTTTGCAGTCAAAAGGTGGTCTTGACCCATGATAAAAAGTTTAACTTGCAGCATAACCCGGCTCAAGCTCTAATTCCTAAAATCTCCTCTCAGTAATGTGGTGGAAACATGTTCTCTATGAATCAAAAAATATTAACTGAAACAACAGAAAAAAAGGGGAGTAAAATATTGTAATACACAACTACAATTTCTTAAAAGAACAATACACATTTCCCACAAAAGAAACACAGCCCGATGCATGTATCCTTGTACAGCAACATTTTTTTTTTGTTGAGAATAACAAACATTTATTTATTACAACATGATTGTGCCAAGTACAGGCATATTGATATCAATTATTTGGGCCATAGGCTCCCCGATAATCAAATAATTTATTTTAGCTTTATTGTCATAGCCCAAGGCCAGGTCTGTGTCTGCAACCCTGCTCACAGTGAGAAGATCTAAGCTTTGCATGGTGACTATGATGAGCTTACATAGCTTGTGGTGAAAATACCAATAATGTTACTTTTCTATTTCTAGGGTGGGGATGGGTCTGATCTTACCATCACAAAAGTATAAAAAATAAATAGCAGCATAGTATCTGGATTGCCTCTTTCTATTCCCAATCCTCAACATTGGAAGTCTTTAGGATCATCTTTGGGAAAATCCATAATTTTTTTAGATATATATGTTGATATCTTTTTGTGCTTTCTTATTGTTCAGTATATGTTTTAGAATTCAACATTTCTCAATTTCTCTCTTTGTTTTACTGGAATACAGAAAGTTGAATATCACTACATTACCCGCGCATTCTTACAAATGTATGTGTCTGCATGTTATGTATCTAAAGTTATCTTTTATTTCTGATGTTTGGTTATGAAGTTTCCGAGTGAAGATAAAAAGTCTGGTACTGAAGAGGGTTTACTTGGAAATGATAGAAAGTGACATTGATATTATCCTCAATATCATTGGCTCATGCCATAGCAGACAAATAATTGGTTCTCCAAGTTGACCATATCTGGTTGATTGAGAAGTGTCTGTCAATTTTATATTTTATTGAAAGAGACAATGTTATTACATGAAACAGCAACTTTAAAAATTGTAATAAAGTAATCTGTTTTCATCAGATCTCACCTGATAAACTATTCATATAAAAGAAAGTTCCAGTTTTGACTATGATACAAATCTGTGGTCTCATTTTTTGTTTTTCTTGCAACAAAAAAAATTAAAACACTTAAAATGTTAACAAAGTAAAAAACCCAAAACATAAATGATGAATTTCTTATAGGTTAAAAAAATTCTTATATGACAACCATTACATAGCTTTATGACCCCTGAGTAATTTGTCATTCATTTGTAGTTTTTCAATATGTTTTTATTCCATAGCGGCAAACAATTTGAGCTAAAGAAAAAGTTAATCTTTCCAGATACGCCACTTCATCAATGTTGTTAATAATTAGGTGCCAAAAAACAAGTTGGCCCTTTCTAATTAGTTGCAATGTAGAGTTTCATAACACCAAAAATAGTGATTTTTTAAATTTTTATTTCATGATGGACCTCAGCATAATAGGCACATCTGCCAGAAACTGCCCCCTGAGCCATCTCAAGCTCATGTTCGTTGCTTCAGTTACCTCATCTATCCATCTCTGTCTCTGTGGAGATGGATATATATATATATAAATATTTAAAAAATCATTGTGCCTCCGCACCTTGGGGGGCAATTCTTTTTTCCCCCGGGCCCTCCATTCACTATCTCTATTACTGCTCCGTATATTTTCCCCCGTGCCACTTTCAAACAATCAGGACTCAGAGAATTTTTTTTGTAATTAGTATTTCTTGGAATATGCGAAAGCAAAGTGTTTTACTTTTAGTCTACATATAGAATTTACATATTCTGCCTGTGTTCAGCTTATTGTAGCAACAACTCTTGTGCCCTGAAACTAACAATAACTTCCTCATACTTCACCTGGAGATTGTCTAGGACATTTCAAACTACGGTACTTAATCACCTATATGTAATTTTACAGAAACTAACAAAAAAAATTTAAAAGTATATATATATATATATATATATATATATATATATATATATTTATATATATATATATATATATATATATATATATATATATATATATATATATATAAATACAGTATATATATACAGTATAATATATATATATATATATATATATATATATATATATATATATATATATATATTAGTATATATTATATATATTATTAAATAGAATTAGCAAACTGCATGTACGTATTTTTTTTTTTCTAGGTACCAAAATTCTGATTTTGCCATGAAAATATATTTCTTAAAAGCCAAAAACTAGATTTTTTTGATTCAATTTAAATATAACTAAATTAAATGAGTGATTTAGTTTGGCTTGCAAAATTAAAAAGGAAAGGAATTATACAATTTATAGCAATTTCTGTATTTTTTCACAGCTCATAAAAAATATTTGCAATGACAATACAAAGATTCCAGACAACAAGGAAACAAGTCACAAAAGTGAATTTATGTAAACAAAATCTTCAGCTAAAAATTCCCCTCTCTTCAAAAACTTGACATGCTATGTGTCAAACTCAACGAACAATGAAGATAATAAACTATAGGTCTCCTAGCTCAATCTTTAGTTTTCAGTTTGTGTCCGGTTGCTAAAGAGCAATGAATAGAAAAGGTTTGTTTCTGCCATGAGAGCAAGCATGATGCATCTATTTCTGTTTTTTCTGCTACCTTCCTTTGGGTGGGCATTACCACCAATAAACTTCAGATCAGGTAAGTGAGAAGTCCTAAAAATTATTCACAATTTCTCCTCACTTTGTACATATTATTTATTCTAAATAAAATGTATTTAAAAAATCAATGAATGCAATAGTCACACTTTTAAAACCTATTTTATATCATTTTCAGCTCAAGAACCATTTATCTACAAAGAAAGAGGTATGTTAATATGTCAGAATATATACAGCAAGATAGGGTGATTGAACTAGATTCCATAAAGTGAGGAATGAAAGATCTTGGAATATTAAGTATTGGAGATAATTATTAACTCCAATATTATCCAATGGAGGCTGCTTTTAACAACTTTTATTATTATAGTATCACACTGTATTATCATTACTACATATGCGCCAATATAGCATTGTTATTATTATTATTATTCATCAGGATACAAATCCAACTTAAAGACATTCTCAGGAATGTATCTTGTGTGTAACTCTGGGACTGCCTGTAATATTATATTGAATATACATGTTTTATTTGTATTACAGAAGGAACATCCTTCACGTTGGTAAGGAGTGCTTATCTGTACCCCTTCAGTTATATGTACCCCATAAGAAGGCTTGTGGATCGCATATATAACAGATTTCCATATGTTACCCGGCAATATGCATCAATCAAGGTTAAAAATGCAGGTAAATGACAAACTGTTTAATTTTAGTATTGCTTGTATTAATAGGAATTCTGCATGTTCCAAGAAAAAATAAATAAATATATGGTTACTATATTAAATTATATCTATATCTAGTGAGGTAGACGAAATTACTTTTCTCCCATTGCTAAAAATGATGTTTCTGTATTACTTATTCTAAAAAGTATTATTATGTCTAAAAAAAAATCTAATGTTTTTCCAAATTCTATAACTTTGGACAGAAAAAGCACTTTTACTTATTAAGAATATATTTTTATTTTTTTATTGTAATTAGAACTATGTCAAATAATTAAAATCTATGTTGTAGATATACTGTACATAAATACAGAAATTTATTTGTTTGTTTATATATTTTTTATAACATTAACAGTGCTAAAAAAATAAAACAATTGGGGGTGAAGCAGTGGGAAAATTTAAGAAATTATTCTTGTTTCCCTTTTTTTCTCCTTTGAATATTTTAATTTGCACCTGAAACCTTTTATAAAACATAAAGCTTGATTATTCTACATATCTCAGGTGATAAGATTTCTGACAATTTTTTTTGTTATATATGCTAGTTGAAGCCTATGGTTTTGTGCTGTATTCACTATCTATTTTCTCAGTTAGATCAATAGTCATCTATGTACCTTAAGTCTATAACTTGGTGTTTTTGGTGCTAGTTGCGTATTAATTGATGCCCACTATTTTGCTAAATTAAATGCTTGTCCATGTCGCCATTTTGATGTATTTGCATGTTAAAATATATCTTCACGTCTACATTATTTTGTTCAATACTTGACATTTTTTATTTTCTAGATGTTTCTGAAAGTGTCAGCACAATGAAAAGTGACTTTTTAATGGCTGTGGATAATTATTTCTGGGATTTTAACTATTTTAATGGACTTTACTGCAATGATTCAATTTTATATGGACTGAAGAAAGCGCTGGAGATCTCGCCTGTGGACTCCTTCATTTTGGTTTTAAGCCATGGTTCTATGTCGGACTACAATGACACTGCTCTCCTAAACGACATTTATAATTTGTTAGATGAAAAAAAATCTCAGGTAAGTAATAAAGGTCACCATAATTATTTATATTTATATGTGCAACATTGTAGGATTGGTGCCACATCTAATACTTGTGTTGCTCCCTAGGTTTTCATCATTGAGAACAAACAATGTAACATTGGTGATTTGCAGAGGAGCGTGTTTTATAAAATAGCATCAAAGAGCTTTGGACAGTATGGTGAAACAAAATTAATAGAGAAGGTAAGACACTAAAAACATTCAGATTTTAATCCAAGCTACACAACCATCTTTACATATTACATATGAGTAAAAACATTACTCACCTCTTTGACATTCCAGTCAATGGAGTTCCAGATCATATTGAGTTATCATGATATAGAAAACTTCAGATAACTTCAGAGAATATAAAGAACTAGCGACTTGCCCGTCAAAAATGATGGCAATAAAATTTGAAGCCATGGCAATGCTGTTTGCCACACAATGTAAGGCTTTTGCTCCTCTGTTGACCTTTGGTGCCATATTAATAAATATGTTTCAGTGCTTCAACCACTCGCCTCACTTCACGAGGCTCGCAGGAGCACCTTTGGCACTTATTTGTGTTTCCATGCCTCAACTGCTCGCCTCGCTTTGCAAGGCTTGCAGGAGGGCCTTCCTTGCTTTTTTTTGCCTAAGTCCCGCGTGATTCAATGCCTCATCGGCTCACCTCGCAGGAGCGCCTTCGTCACTCATTTCAGTCTAAGTCCCACGTGATTCAATGCCTGAACTGCTCGCCTCGCAGTGCAATGAGCGCCTACAGCGCTCATCACCTAGGTGCTCCGAGCTCAGAAGGCTTCTATGCCAAAATGGCTCCACTCGCTTAGCAAGGCTTGCCGTTGCGGCCCTACTGTACTTTTATTAAGAGTGAAAGTGATGTTAGGTCTTAGAATTAATAGCACAACATTCCCCAATACTTTATTTCATGTTAAATTGTTGTGTTATATTGATCAATTCAATCAATGTGAAGTCCTACGGGCTTCAACCGCCAAGCCTGTAGGACTTTGAAATCCAACCTCCATTTTTCATTGAAGTCCTACGGGCTTGAACATGATCGCTGATGCAAGGCCGTAATTCGTGGTTCAGGCCCATAGGACTTCAATGAAATATGGAGGTTGGATTTCAAAGTCGTACGGGCTTTAACCACGAGTTATGGCCTTGCGTCAGAAATCATGTTCAAGCCCGCAAATGCTACTCTCGATAGCAGGGTTTCCGATTTTCGCATCCAGCGACTAACTTGAGGGCCCGGACAATTGAATAGCATCGCAAAAGTAGAGAAACAGGAGCACGCAACTCAATCCCAGGCGTTTAGCTGTCTGCGATCGAGTTGCGAGACCCACATTTAATGAAGCTCTATTTTCCAAATATCACAAAGTCCCTATGAACCCTAGACCCCACTTTTTCTCAGCCTTCATATAAAATATATTATTCTCTGCTCTGTATTCCTAAATTATGATTATTTTCTCTCATTACCTGCTCACAGAAATGGGAACATTACTATTATCATATAAGACAAAATATATACGGACATACCTAATATTTATATAAATAGTTTGGTGAAGAGAATGGAGAGGGCAATATGACATAAACTTTTAAAGTGCGGTATTGTGTTTGAAATACCTTTTGGGATTTAAAGAAAGTACGGGAGAGAAGTATATGCAAAAGAAAAGAGGCAAAGTCCTTATTTGATGCTGGAGGGCGGTAAATCTGACGTAAAATGAAAAACAAAGGTACAGAAGTAGATCAGTAGCCTTGTAATACATATACTGGACACACTCATACAATGTAAAAATGCATGTCATTATTTCTAGTTACTACTATATTACAAGACTATTTCTGGATTTTTTTTTTTTTTTATACTTTGTATTTTTGTAGATGCTAGTTGCAGGGTTGTAATGTTGTAAAAATACAAAAATAAAGATCAAGAAAAGAAAATGCCCGGGATATTAATTAAGCTTTTCTGAGGAACAGTTAAATGAAAATTGCAATGTTCAAATGCTCTATAACACTGGGGGGTCACCAACAGTCCAATATTTCAATATCTCTCTGCTTTAACATTGGTGGGTCAATCAGAATGAATTAAGTGAATCACAGGTGCTAAATCATTGAGAACCTGAATACACAAGCAGTTGGATTCAGAAATCCTGGGTTGTTTATGGCTCTCAAATATCTGGATTAACCACTGCTCTATCCTGTAGTCTACAGAAGGATATTTTTTGCAATATATCTTTTTCCTTGTAATTTTCTTTGTTAAATATTTCTGATAATTTGGGTTTCAGTATTATTTCTATCCAGATGACATTCAAATCTACTTCTTAGCACCAGATGTATCCCCTTCTCTTCTAGTTGCCAACTGCCTCTGTAGCATAACCTCCTGGATGTCTGCCCATCAACTCAAACTCAACATGGCAAAGACTGAGCTCTTAATCTTCCCATCCTCTACTACAGCCTCCATCCCTCATATATCTCTCACTGTCGACAATGTAATCATTACCCCTACCTCACAGGCCCTCTGTCATGGAGTTCTGTTGGACCCTGCCCTCGCCTTCATTCCTCATAAACAATCATTAACTAAATCTTGTCTCTTCCATCTAAAAAACATCTCCATAATACGTCCCTATTTTATACATGACACAACTAAAATCCTAATTCACTGTCTCATCATATCTTGCCTCGATTACTGCAACTCTCTCCTTGCTGGCCTCACCATCACCCGTCTGTATCCACTCCAATCCATAAGGAACGCCTCTGCTAGACTCATCTACCATACTCATCGTTAAGTGTTTGTAGCACCTCTCTGTTAATCTCTCCATTGGCTTCCCATAACCTCCAGAATATGATTTAAAATGATGTTCCTTATTTACAAAGCCCTCTATAATACACCCCCTTATATCTCCGATCTCACCCGAAAATATTCCTCCACCCAGCCTCTTCGTACTGCTATCAACATTCTTCTCTCCTCCTCTCTTATCACCTCCTCTCACTCCCGCCTTCAGGACTTTTCTCGTGCTACCTCTATTCTCTGGAACTCCTTGCCTCGCTCCACTAGACAATCATCATACCTCAAAACATTCAAAAAATCACAGAAAACACATCTGTTTAAAGAAGCCTATCACCTGCCGCCTTAACAAGCACAACACATCTCTCACCCTCCCCACCATTAGATTGTAAGTTTGCGAGTTTTCGATCTTGTAAGGTGTTTCAGCGAAACCTCCAGCCACAGGGCTCTCCATTATTTGCTATGTGTCCATTTTTGTTTTGCCTCATACTTAACCCTTTTTCAGCGCTACGGAATATGTCTGCGCGTTAAAAATAAAGATAATAATAATATTAATTGGAAAAGTGCATTTTTTGGAGCGTATATGTGATGGCATTGAGTCATAAAATATATGATGCATCTTTTAGAAAACTACAATGACTAATCTAAGGTAATCCTCTAGTAACGCTATTCCGAGACAACATAGACAGGACAGTCCCAATGCTCTAGGGCCTCATTCTATTATCGGCCGCAGCCGTTGCGGGGCCGCAAGGACCGGCCGCAAGCTATTCGGCTATTCTATTCCCTTACGGCCGGGGATTCCGGCAGGCTTGCGGCCGGTGCCTTGCTATCTCTTGCGGCCGCACGCGCCGGAGGAAAGCCTTTGATCTAAAACGGCCGCAAGAGATTTGCAATTCAATTGCTCCGGGAAACCTCTCTGCAAGGCTAAAAGCGAGCCGCAGTTACTTGCAGGAAAAAGGTCTCGCTAGCACCAATTAAGCACATAAAATAGCTCAAATAAAGCCATCCTGCACTTTGAGAAGACTATAAAGGGATTTTAGGTGTTAGAAAAAATAGCACATAATTATCCTGTACTCAAATACGTAAAATATTTCATTTTTAATATCCGTAAAATATACATGTAAAAAGTCCAGAGTGCTTGGAGCACTTCAGACACGCCCACGCCGCAGCCGGAAAATAAACAGTTAATTTGAACTCGGGTTTGGGCAGATGTGCAAGCTTGAGAGTGGGTTCCTTTTAATCCTCATGTCCCCCAATATGATCCCTAGCATTTACAGAGCTGTACAGTGCAGGCTTGAATTTATTTTTGCGTTTTTATATTTCACAGATTACGGCCGGTTCCAAGATATGCGGCCGGCCGTAAGAGGAGATCCTTGCGGGGCCGTATAATAGAATCGCGAGTTAACTGAACCCTTGCAAGGAATCGCAGCCTTACGGCCGATTTACGGCCGATAATAGAATGAGGCCCCTAGAGTCTAGACAATATCTTATAATAACAGATCTTTTGTGCTGTACCATTTAGTTTAACAATCAAAATAATATGTACCAACAATATAATTATACACATTAAAAACTAGACATACAATTACAAATTGATTTGTGTTGCTTTTATATCTTCTGTCTTTACTATAAATTAATAAATGATGATGCTCAACTACTCTTGTATGTATTTATATTAAGTCAAAGGGTGCCCAGAAAATATCATGCCTTAAAACATACCTTAAAAATAGCTGCTTTAAATGTTTTCCTATGACCAAGACATATCACTAATTACACCTATTTGTACCAGTAATGAATCATAATACTTACATTATTTTACTTTCTATATGTTCTTCAGGCTATCTACGGCTTGGATTTGCTTCTAACTAAACCAGTTAATTCCTCTTTGCGCATCTTGAGTGTGAATTTAGAACTTTTTAATGAACCAAACAGAGAAGAGTTTAATGTTACAACATCCATTGCATTTCTGATGATTACTACCAGTGGAAATATTATCTTTAATCTTACTGATCCTAGTGGTATGTATTTCCCTATTTCAGTTTTGCTTTGATTGTCAGTGCATGTTATATTTAAAGCATTAATTTAGATATGTATTGTACTCATTATTACATACCGTATATACTCGAGTATAAGCTGACCAGTGTATAAGCCAAGGCACCTATTTTACCACAAAAAAATGGGAAAACGTATTGACTCGTGTATAAGCCAAGGGTGGGAAATGTGCTGCCCCCTGTGTCTCTCTTGTGCCCTCTGTGTCCCCCTCTTCTGTGACCTGTTTCCCCTCCAGTGCCCCCTTCTTGTGCCATGTGTGTCCCCCTCTTGTGTGCCCTATGTGCCCCTCTCTTGTGTCTCCACACTATAAAGATCTCACCTGTCTCTTCCCCCTCTCCCCCGCTCCCTCCCCTGTGTCTCTTTCCCTCCCTCTCCCTCGTGTATCTTTCCCTCCACCTTATCATCCTCCTCATCCTCCATCCTTATCCTCCCTCCTCAACCCTTTCCCCCCTCTTCAATTACCCCCTTCTCCCTTTCCCCTCTCTTACCTTCATCAGCTGCTCCTGCTGCTCTCTGATCATCTTCCAGCTGTGTTCGCCCGGCATATGCTAATGACGTGACATCACATGCACGTCACATAATTAGCATATGCCGGGCGGACACAGCCGGAAGATGCGCAGAGAGCAGCAGGAGCAGGGTGACTGAAGTATAAGCCGAGGGGGGCTTTTTTCAGCATTAAAAAATGTGCTGAAAAACTCGGCTTATACTCGAGTATATACAGTATGTGGATTTGTGGTGCGTCACATTAATGTTTTATTTTTATTCTTTAAGGAATCAATGCACAGTTTAACAAAATCCAGTCCTATGATTCTGGACATACCTATCTGGTTAAATACCCTGACCATGGAAGGTGGCTTCTAGACTTTAATGGTAATGGAAGAATATCCTTAAAAGTATTAGGAGTCACTGGTAAGTTTAATTTCAAAAAGTGATCTTTTTACAAATTGCGAAAGCAAAAACAAATGAATAATAGGCAGCAGATATGATAATTTCACAATATAGACTAAACATAACCTATCGCTTATTTGTGTCTAGTATTAGTTTTTTTCCCCTCCTACATCTTAAAATGACCTTATAACAGTGTCTTACGTATGTGTAATCTGTTAAAGCATATAACATTTCAGTAGGAGATGCTTAAAGTTTTTAGAACACCCTACCCTAAACTTCAATGGATGTTATTACAAATTGTCACCATGCATTCCTCCAATCATAAGCATATCCTCATTTTTTAAATTTCCAATACATGTCCTTCTGATACATTATACTCATGAACAGTGTCACGATCTGCTTCTTCAAGGGGGCTTGATATGAACCTGGTTCAAACCTACCCCAGCAGAATCATGTAGTTCCTGTTCTCTGTGGCACAAAAGATGGCTTCTGAAGAGGGCAATGCCCAAAGGTACAGGCAGAGAATACTGCATACAGGTTATTTAGTGGCCCATGGCAAGAGCACTCCCAAGTCAGGATACAACACACAGAAATAGTCTCACACCTTGTTTATGTGAAAACTTTAACTGAACCTCTATTGAATGATCAAAGCAACATATTTATACTCTCCAATACCACACCCTTGTGTACATTTGTGTATGTGTGATGTCAGCCCATCTGGCTTACAACCTTGAGCTTTTAAAGCTCTTGAGATCAAATTCACCAGATATCTAGTGAACAAACCTTTATGTTAAACTCAAGTGTTTGCTTAGGACTACTTGAAGTACGTGCATCTGTCTTGACCCAAGGTCTGTATGTGTGAGTGTGCAATGATCTGCAGCTAACTTCTATGAAGAGCATTTCTACCAATTCCAAATATGTTCTATATAACATTTTCCCTCATATTATAACTAGGATACATAATAACCATGTACAGGCAACATATAACCACACAATAACACATAATCCCAATGTAACAATGGACATATTCATCAATTACTGACAATATGAGTCCTTAAACAATTAAATCATGACAAACCGTTCTTAGTGACAAATAGTTTATTCTTCCTTGAATTCATTATTAGACATATGGCTCTCTAGTTTATTGACTATTATTTTGAGTGGTAGAATTTAGAGTTCAGATGCCGAGTTTTGTTTCTGTACGCATTCTAATAAGGTGTATTATTCTGGCATGCTTTAAATCTCCAAAACCAATACACAACACAGAGACATATATTAAAATACATGTAAGAAAAGAACGGGTTCCCTGGTGGTCCAGTGATTAGGATTCAGTGCTTTCACTGATCCTGGGTTTGTTTCCCAGTCAGGGAAGCAAGAGGTCAAACCAACCTAAAGCCAAGCAGGGTTGTGCCTGGTGAGTATTTGGATGGGAGAACACCCAGGAGATTTATGCTGTGGCCCACTGGAGAAGGAACTGGCAAACCACTCCAGTATCTCTGCCATGAATACCAAGTGGATCAGCATGGCCATGGACATAAAGATGTGCCTGGTGTGTTACAGTGCATGAGGTCACGGAGATTTGGAAATGGCTGAACGATGCAAAAAAACAAAAACCACAATATATACCAAAAACGATTATAAAATACCTGTAGTATAATTTTATATAAAATCCAAGATTATTCTTCATCAATGACATTCTACAAAATAGGAAGCCACTAGGGTCTTGTCACATACACAAACTAAATCTGGCTTTTTATAGCAAAAACTGAATAAATATATTAATAAGCATAAATAAAATTCACATTTAAATAAGAATTAAAGTGTTTTAATGAGAATTTAACAATATCCGATTAAAAAAATGTTTATATAATTTTACAAAATTCCATATATCTTTACATTTTTGTTTGTGTATGTTTTATGGCTATATCTGACATTTTTTCTCTGTTGCATTTATAGGTTTGGAGATAAAAGGTGAGTAATGCAAAATAATCACTAGTAACAGGCTACAATGACATTTCATTAAAACTAAAAAAAACATACTTTGTTTTTAGGAAATTGTTCAGATTCTGACTGTGACCCCAATGCATCCTGTGAAGAGTTTGGAGGTTACCAGGAGTGCACTTGTAAAGATGGATTTGCAGGAAATGGTTTATCTTGTTATGATATAGATGAATGTGAAGATTACTGGATCCCTCAGTGCATTAATGGCCAATGTATAAACTCCATTGGATCATATACATGTTTGTGCAATAGTGGATTTACGTATACCCAAGAATGGGGTTGTATAGACACCGACGAATGCAAAAGTGCGGATCTCAATGGCTGCCATGAGTTAGCTGTATGTACAAATCAATATGGTTCGTACACCTGCAGTTGTCCATATGGATATTTTGGAGACGGGATATACTGTGAAGTTAATGAATGTGAGCAAGGAAATCCATGTGATCTTAATACAGACTGCACTAAATCCATGGGATCTTACACCTGCACTGACCCATGCTCTACATACACAGTGCTTAATGAACCATGGCGCAGTACCACTAATACATATAACTCATCTTACTACTGGAATAACTGGGTTCATTGTGATTCTAATCTTCAAGGCTGGTATAGATTTAAGGGACAGAATAATCAGCAAATGCCTGAACATTGTGTGCAGGAAAACAGTTGTGGTACTCATGGTCCAATGTGGCTCCAAGGGAGTCATCCTACAACAAAGGAAGGAATTGTCAGTCGTACTGTTTGTCTAAGCAGGAACAATATTTGCTGTACTTGGGCTACCCACATTTCAATAAAAGCATGTCCAAGTGGATACTATGTGTACAAATTGGACCCAGCGCCAATATGTGACATGGCCTATTGTATCGGTGAGCTTTTGCATGTATTATATCGTATATAAACATATTTGCATTGGTATTATTATAGTTTGGGCTTCAAATACAAGAGCGTCTTCTATACTAATGAACGTTTGTTTCTACTTAGAATCTACTTTCAGTTGCGATAACACTGACTGCGCTCTTGATGAGGAATGCAAGGAAGTTAATGGAGCCTCCGAATGTTACTGCAAAGACGAGCCAGATGTTGGAATATCATTGGAATCAAGCGGACTTGCAAGTAAGGCAGAGTTTATCACTATGAAAACTATTTCTAAACCTCTTGAATTTTTTCAGCTGCAACATCGCTCATATCAATTTCAGAATTATTTTTTTTCTGTTGATTTTAGGTTCGCTCTCACTAGAATGTGACTTAAGCAAAATCAAGTTGTCGTTCAGCAAGTGCCAGTTGGAGAGATTGGGCTATGATACCTCAACGATACATCTAAGTGACAGTAGCTGTACCAGTTTCATTGAAAGAGCAGATAAGAGCTATGCTACTATTGTTACAAATGGCTCCTGTGGAGCAGAACTTATAGTAAGTTAAATGTTATTATATTTGATGTTATTAATTATGATTTAATATCATTAGTAGTATTTATTAATCATAGCCGCTACCAATGATTACGTAAAATGTCCTAGCAACAGGAGGTAGATATTATAATTAGGGATTGGGTCTCAAAAAAATTCATACTCAATGTTAGTGTTTAAGTAAATTCTGTGTACAATATTAAACAATTTTCAAACATCAGCTTTAGAAATAAATGTAATTGATCTGCTTTTCTCCATCCTGTATGAGGTCAGGAAGGGTTTGCGAGAGGTGCTCATTGGGTGATTGGATGGAGATTTGCTGCCTTCCCTTGATAAAGAAAGCTCACAACTGCAAAGAGTTAAAGAAAGTGGGGGTTTGAAGTAGTAATATCTTCCTATTGCTAGACCTTTATGAAAAATTGAATCTATGCTTATATAGTTACATAGTTACATAGGGCCTCATTCTATTACCGGCCGTAAATCGTCCGTAAGGCTGCGATTCCTTGCGGGGGTTCAGTTAACTCGCGATTCTATTATACGGCCCCGCAAGGATCTCCTCTTACGGCCGGCCGCATATCTTGGAACCGGCCGTAAGCTGAGAAATATAAAAACGCAAAAATAAATTCAAGCCTGCACTGTACAGCTCTGTAAATGCTAGGGATCATATTGGGGGACATGAGGATTAAAAGTAACCCCCTCTCAAGCTTGCACATCAGCCCAAACCCGAGTTCAAATTAACTCTTTATTTTTCGGCTGCGGCGTGGGCGGGTCTGAAGTGCTCCAAGCACTCTGGACTTTTTACATGGAATGAGGCCCATAGTAATTAAGGTTGAAAAAAGACTTTCAGTTCATCAAGCTAAACCTTTTAAGATCTCCTCTGATCTGCAATATGCGGATTAGTTATTAATTAATTAGTTGTTAATTAATTATTAATCAATTATTTTTTTTATTTTATTTTTTATTATAAATTATAATAGTTTTCTAGCAAGAAATTGTAAACTGAAGTTTGAGTTACCCAATAAAATGTAGCTTGGTAAACTAAAGAGACAGAATGAATGCATAGTGCTATATTTCAATGTGAATAAAAAACTAAAATTATAAACAAAAATCTTTAAAATTAAAAAATATCGCTTTTTTGTTTTTCATGAAGTGAAAGGAATCACAATACGAGTTTTGCTGTTTCTTTATGAGGCAAAAAGTAATAGCCTAGTGATCTACAAATATTGATTTATTTCTATTTAGGGAGAACATTTGTAATGTAAAGTTTCAAGCTAATGGAATCTATTTAAATATTCTAGGCAAATGAAACACATTTAACATACAAAAATACAGTATATCTCTCACGAAGTCCTAATAATGTAATTGAAAGAAGTAAAGCACGTGTCCACTTCTACTGCTCTTATCCAAGGACCATGGAAGTCACATTGGCTACAGCAATAAATCCATCAATCAGGTATGTTAATTAGAAGTAAACTATATTATTCTACTGCAGGCCTTGTGGAAAAGGTAGTTATGGATATTTAGGATGTGTTAGACTATGTAGGACCAGCAGTCTTCCTGTTGCACGGGGAATTATGCATTGTGGGTGGGATATATGTAAAATATTTTTAGTGAAAGGGCTTCAATGTATGATTGGTAGAGAGGTGACTATTCTCACAATGATAAATAATATTACAATTAAAATCACTGGTCTAAAGCATATTTCCAAAGCTGATTAGCCATTTGACCAGTGTTTTGTAAAATAATAGAAATTACAGGTTAACCACACCATAATTATGTTGTACAATAACTTAATTCTATGTTTCTATTATAATGCACAAAACTTTTCAGGGTCATTAAAAACTGGGAAGGATGAAACATATATACAGTAAAATCCTGGTTATCTGGCACCTAACTAACCAGGACTAACCGGCACCGGCATCAATTCCCCATATTAAAAAAACTCCTGCTAAACCGGTACTATCCGGCACTATTCGGCAGTTCGAGACTGCAAAAAAAATTACTTTTTTTCTAATTGTTTTCTCTGGGCCTAAATGGCCCAGTTTAGGTGCTATGCCTTTTTAAAGGGTTTTGGGGGGTTTAAGGGTCGTTTAGATCCTTTTTTGGGGGACTCCCAATTAACCGGCAACAACACTTATCCGTCAATAAGGAGTCCCAGTGGGTGCCGGATAAGGTGGTGTTTATCGTTATCATACTGTAGTATGAAATTCCACATATTGATTGAAATATTTTAAAAACTTGAGGTTATTTCTAAACATGGTATTACAATTAATACCAGGAGATTTCAGACCTAGCCATGCTTATATACAGGCATCGCCTTTTGGGCCCAATGAACACAGCTTTCCATATGTGATCCAGTATGTGTATGGGACACATACCAGGTTCTCCATTATGCCATGAAGACTTTGCAAAGCTCCAAGTTAACAGCCTTTTGGATCATAAATGATATTGATATCTATGAAAATTGATGGACACCCGTATGAATAGGAAGATCTTCTATTAAATTAATTGAGTTTGTCAAATGCAAATTACTTTTAAGTTTCTGATTTTAAAAAATATGTATGTTGAATGACACAAAGACTTAGGAAACTTGCCTTAGAGCAGTGATATTATACTGATTGTGTTATTTTAATAGAATGCATAGAGTAGACACACTGAAAGCAATAACACAGTAAATCTGTTTATCAGCTCAATTTATCTTATTATATTAAAGATATATTAATAAATATGTCAAAGCCCACAGCAGAGGTTGGAAATGGCGAGGCTTGAGTTTCTCTTCTTAGTAAAATTCAGTATAATAGCATACTGTTCTGGAAAATGTATGTTTTTATCTATCTTTATTTCTATTATGATGTCCATAGACATATTTATTTAGCTCCATACTTTGGTACCAAAACAAGTTTCTTTAATTTTTTTTGTATTTCTTTTTTCATTTTATAATATATATATATTTTTTTTAATGACATTATATATATATATATTTTATTTATTTATTTTTTTATTTATTTTATTATTTTTTTTTTTTTTTATTATTTTATTTATTTCTACAAATATCAAATGACAACTGCACAGAGGCCCAATATAATGTAGTACCCATCACATAATCATGATAGGGGATACTGGCTTAACCTAGCATGTGCCTGGCGCAGCAGGAGGACACTATTAGTGAACGCCTTTATTCTATTGTAACATATAAATAATGTGGATCAGTCTATATCATGTTTTTGCCTATCTGATGAATTGAGGAACACAAAACATTATAGGTACTAAAAAAATATTATTTTTTTACCTGGCTAAGAATGTTCTTTGTGACTGATCTTATAGTGTATTACATTTACTTGGATATATTTAGCTTCTTTTACCAAAATGTGCATGACTTATTTATAGCTATTTTAAAGATTTTACTTTTGTGAAGTATTTTTTATGTATTCTGCATTCAGATTTTATTCTAATTTCAATATACTTTATACTCTTGGATATTGTTTTTTATTATTATTGTTACATATATTATGTGTGGCTTGCCATAGCTTGCTCAATTTGTCGACTGTATAACAAGTTGTGTAGGTATAATTTATAAAAAATATTATGTTATTATGCTAAGCAATATATTACAATTGTATTTATCTAGTTTGTATTATTTATTGTTTTTCTTTTTATAGAATTTATAATTACACTTTGAATGGAACTGTTACTTATTCAGTAAGAATGAGCCTCTTTCAAGATTCTACATACACTAAATTATATGAGGGCTCCGAAGTGTCATTGACTACAGATTCCATGTTATATGTTGGAGTAGTTGTGGATGAGACAAAGCAATCCCATTTTGCCTTGGTTCTCAAAACCTGTTATGCTACACCTACACCTGACAAAGGGAATCCGGTTAAATACTACATCATAAAGGACAGGTAAGATATATTTTTTATCTTTACATAAGCCTACTTTCTTTTACTTAATGCACCACTGCTGTTCAGGAAAACTTACAATTGTTTGTCAAGTATGTAAAAAACTACCAATATTAGAAACTGTGTAAACCATGGACATAAAATAATTTTTGGTAAAATCAAAATGCTTGAAGTCTTTATTTATTACTGTAGATACTCGAGTATACTGCTAGTTTTTATGTTCCCATTTTAACTAAGAATCAGAGGATCACGATATATTCAATATACAGCTGTTCTAAATTCTGGTAAACTGGTTCCCTGCAGTTCTTATTGTTGACTGAAGGTTATAGTCTTTCCATCGATGCAGGAAAAAATGTCTCCTTACTGTCATATCTTTATTAGAGTGCATCCTGCTGCTGCAGCCAGTACATTAAGTGCTGCATTTACCACAGGCTGCGGCCATTGAGTTGTGAGTCCTGTGGGAGCAGGTGGGAATGGAGGTCTCAAGTATACAATACATATTATAAATGTACATGAAGGTGTATTTACTTGTTATATTGAATATTAAAGCATTTATGCACCATTTGCGGTGCTTCTGGAATAGGATTCAGCACATATTTGTTTCTACAATTCCATACATTTTAACCCTTGCGTTATATTTGTGTCTTCACTTTTTACCCTTCACCTACCAAATTCGTAACCCTTGCTGTATATACAGGTGGCGCTGTATTCAAGTATCTACAGTAGTACAGGAGTCCATTTTGTGCTTTTTACATCACTTCCTCAGTGGTAAACCATGATGGGGTGTGTTTTGGAGACAGGGGTGGGGCATGAGGGACAGAGAGTGTTTGTTAAGATAATTGGATAAATGCGATTACCACCACTCCCCTTCATTCTCAATGGCCCAGAATGGCAATTCACAAAATAATAACGTGCTTATGAAAACATCAAATGCACGATCTTTGCTACATAACATACCTAAAAAGTGAATGTAAGAATGTGTGCAGTTGGCAGGAAAAATCTGTGGCACACAGTCCATTTATAATAACACCCTTGTACAATGGCAGAGCTAGAGAAGGGAGGGCCCTGGTGCAAAAAAACAATTTTGGACACATCTCCATTGAGGTTTGTGAAAATATTTTTGCGCTGCCCCTACAGTTAAAAACTCACTCAGTTCCCCTCTCCCCAAATCTATCTATCTCTGTATAGAAGCCAGTCTCTTTCAGCAGCCATCTTCACATAGCACCCAGTTCATATCAGCACCCATCCCTATATTGCATCCAGTCAACTGCACCATCCATCCCCACACAGTTTGCAGCCCCTCTCAGCACCAGCCTCACAAAACCCATCCCCCTAAACTCTGCTGTCATCCAGCCCTTGCTCTCTCTCACCTCTTCTGTGATACATACCCCCAGTATGTTTAAGTGCTCCACACTGCCACCTCTTGGAGCTTCAGTAGAAATGCTCTACAGAAAATCATTTGTGTATAATGTCTATGCACATGGGAAGATAGGGGCTGACTTTTAATTACTAATTGAATTAAAATAACTAACAATTATTATTTTCCTTAGCTGTCCCAATCTAAATGATCAGACCATCAATGTGACCCAAAATGGGGTATCCCTTAAAGGGCAATTTTCCATTCAAGTCTTCAAGTTCATTGGAAACTTCTCAAAAGTCTATTTACACTGTGAGATTCGATTATGTGATACAACCACTGAGTCATGTCAACCAGTAAGTAAATATTAAGAACTGCAGGTCATAAAATGAGCAGAAGTGTGACTAGATATATTGTGTGCAAGAGTCAATATTTTATCATTTTTTATGGGAGATATGGAGAACAAAGGAAAAGTAGTACATGATGGAACAGAACGTAAGCAATGGCAGTGATACAGATGTACCTAGAGAAAATGTTTGGATAGACTGAGATTCCTACAGAAGAGTGACAGCTTGCAAACCAGGAGGTTGTTTATACTGAAACAATGCATTCCTCCTCACATGTTTCCTACTTCCACTAGACACATACAGTGTGTATGTGTGTGTGTGTGTGTGTGTGTGGGGGGGGGGGGTATTTGATCCCCTGCTGATTTTGAACATTTGTCCACTGACAAAGAAATAATTAGTCTATAATTTTAATGGTAGGTGTATTTGAAAAGTGAGAAACAGAATAACAAAAAAAACAAACAAAAAAAACGCATGTCAAAAAAGTTGTAAATTGATTTGCAGGTCAGTGAGGGAAATAAGCATTTGATCCCCTTTTAATCAGCAAGATTCCTGGCTCACAGGTGTCCTTTATACAGGTAACAAGCTGAGTGCTCCTAATCTCAGCTAGTTACCTGTATAAAAGACATCTGTCCCCAAAATCAATCAATCAGATTCCAAACCCTCCACCATGGTCAAGACCAAAGAGCTGTCCAAGGATGTCAGAGACATGATTGTAGACCTACACAAGGCTGGAATGGACTACAAGACCATCGCCAAGCAGCTTGGTGAGAAGGTGACAACAGTTGGTGTGATTATTCGCAAATGGAAGAAACACAAAATAACTGTCAGTCTCCCTCGGTCTGATGCTCCATGCAAGATCTCACCTCAATGATCATGAGAACGGTGAGAAATCAGCCTAGAACTACAAGAGAGGATCTTGTTAATGATCTCAAGGCACCTGGGACCATAGTCACCAAGAAAACAATTGGTAACACACTACGCCGTGAAGGACTGAAATCCTGCAACGCCCGCAAGGTCCCCCTGGCTCAAGAAAGCACATGTACAAGCCAGTCTGAAGCTTGCCAATGAACATCTGAATGATTCAGAGGAGAACTGGGTGACAGTGTTGTGGTCAGATGAGACCAAAATCAAGCTTTTTGGTATCATCTCAACTTGCTGTGTTTGGAGGAGGAGGAATGCTGCCTATAACCCTAAAAACACCATCCCCCCAAACATGGAGGTGGAAACATTATGCTTTGGGGAGGGGGTTCTGCTAAGTGCACAGGACAACTGCACTGCATTAAAGGGATGATGGACGGGACCAAGAAGAAGCACATTAAGGTCCTGGAGTGGCCTAGCCAGTCTCCAGACCTTAATCCCATAGAAAATCTGTGGAGGGAGCTGAAGGTTTGAGTTGCCAAACATCAGCCTCGAAAACGTAATGACTTGGAGAGGATCTACAAAAAGGAGTCGGACAAAATCCCTCCTGTGATGTGTGCAAACCCGGTGGCCAACTACATGTAACATCTGACCTCTGTGATTGCCAACAAGGGTTTTGCCACCAAGTACTAAGACGAAGGGGTTAAATACTTTATTTCCCTCATTGACCTGCAAATCAATTTATAACTTTTTTGACATGCTTGTTTTTCTTGTTTTTTTTTTTTTTGTTATTCTGTATCTCACTGTTAAAATACACCTACCATTAAAATTATAGACTGATCATTTCTTTGTCAGTGGACAAATGTTCAAAATCAGCAGGGGATCAAATACTTTTTCCCCCCACTGTACCTAGCATGTTCTCCTATACATAGGGTGAAATACAAATAAATATATTTTTAATCTGTTGTACTAACAAATATTAAACTTATTGACTGATCTGAAAGGCCAAATTAAAGCAAACTATAAATAATTTTGCTACAACTGAATACAATGAAATGTGTTAATTGCTTCAATAACATTTTATTTCCAGTCGTGTTCTGGAGTGAAATCCTCTCCCGTAGATGAACCAACAACTACTTACAATTTAACACTGGGACCTATTTTACTCAAAGGTAAAATGATCAATCTACCTACAATGCACTTTACTTGTTATTTATTACTAAAATTGGTGGTATTTTATAGTTAGAGGAATTGAAGTGTCACAGTTTTACTAAAGATGTTAGTATTAATAAAACTAACAAATATATATCATAAAATTATATTATAATTACTCTAGAAACATACCCGTGGACTGTTAAATGATTTTGTTTGATATATTTTATATTTAAGTGCTTTACTTGGGTTTTATATTTTAGAAAACAACTTAACATTAACATACTTAAATCTTTGTATTACCATTTTATATTAATTTAAAAGGGAAATCTTAAAAAAATATATTCAGAACAGGCATACAACCCTACAGGACGTTGGATTCAAGCAGCAACCACTTCCTGTTTTGATGTGTCAATCATGCATAGAAAGAGGAAATTCAGGGGTAGGGCTTAAGATTTTCAGCTCATAGGATTTCAGCTTCTTCTAAGTAATATTACATAGTAAAATAATTATAATAATAATATATTACTTTTTGGGTTGAAAACAAATAGTACATTTAAAGCTAGAATATGCTCTTTTTGAATGTATTTTTAGCACAGTAATATTATTTATACTATAATTTACTTAATAATTATGTATATTAATATCATTTTATTTAGCTGCTGATGTATTGCCAGAACCATCTTCTGTAAGAGGTAAGTATCATCTTATATTTACAACTGCAGAATTCCAAACTAAATAAAGACAAAACAAGTCTTTATTTCCACTGAATGTATCAATACTGGCCATCCACGGGTTATGGTTGGATTTGTATGGATTTGTATGTATCTCGGAACCCGAATGAATAATAATAATAATAATAATAATAATAATAATAATAACAACAATACTATAATGGCTCATATGTGGTAATAATAATTAGTGGCGGACCTAGTGAATGGAGGGCCCTGGTGCAAAACATTTGTTGGGCCCCCCCAAAGAGGAGGAGGAGGAGCAAACAATGTTTTGACCCGCCCCAGCCCCCCCGTGCCATATATACATATATACAGTGTATATATATATATATATATATATATATATATATATATTTATTTATATTTAAACTAAGTTTTCTTGTTCCTCTTCTGTAGTGCAGTGGACCCCTGCAACCCCCCCAGTGGCACCTTTCAGTCCACAACCCCCAGTAGCACCATTCACTCCCCTGATCAGCACCATTTAGCCCCAGAATTCCCCAGCAATACCATTCACCCCCAAGAAGCCCCAATCAGCCCCCACCAGCAACACCATTCACCCCCCAGCAGCCCCATTCACCCCCAGCAGCACTTTTCAGCCCCCAGGAGCACCATTTAGCCCCCACCCCCCCAGCAGCACCCTCCAGCAGCCCCATTCACGCCAAGCAGCAGCCCCAACCCCCCAGCAGCCCTATTCTGCCCCACAACCCCCTGTAGCCCCATTCAGCTCCCCCCAACAGCTCCATTCTACACCCCAGCAGCCCCATTCAGCCCCAAAAAACCCCAGCAGCCACCCCCCCCCCCCCAGCTGCCCCACAACCACCCAGCAGCTCCATTCAGCCCCCTCTTCTTACTTGTGCACTCAGCTCCGTGGTCCAGTTGCCATTAGTCATAGGCTGGATACCCTTCCCCTGCCTGTGCTTCATACTGCAGGGGAGGGGAATTCCTAATGATGTCACGTGAACCTGCAGTATGAAGCGCCGACAGGGGAAGGATATCCAGCCTATGACTAATGGGAACTGGACCACGGAGCTCAGTGCACAAGTAAGAGGAGCGGGCTGAAGGGACTACTGAGGGGGAGACAGCCCTGGGCCCCTCACAGAGCAAGGGCCTGGGTGCAACACACCAGTTGCACCGGTGATAGATCCGCCCATGATAATAATACAGTGTAATACTGCAATAACAATAATAATAATAATAATAATAATAATATCCCTTTACTGTAATAATAAGTTACATAAACTATTGTGCTCTTTTTTAAACTGAAACAGAACATAAAAATAAAATACACAAATGCAAATTATATACATTGTAGAAGACATCACATTAAAGGCAAACACAAAAACTTCAGGGTGAGATGTTTGTTGCAATTAACCTAATAATAAAGTAATAGTATAACACAATACATAATTGATTGTGCCCAACTGACTGACAGAACACAGTACATTGATTTTATTATCACCTCCAAATATTTTCTCCCACTTTTTAAACCAAAATAGGAAGCTATAAGTACCTCAGACCCCGGTTTACTAGTGTCCGTGCCATGCAATTGTTCTAAACTTTACATAACTGTTATTTCATGTAAAAATATTTAAAAAATGCTAAATAAAACTCATAATACAAATATTGGAGATCAGCATCCATACATAATTTTGTTCTAGGGAAATAAGTTAAAATAAAACTATTTGAAACAAATCATCATGTAAAATGCAACATTTTGCCAGATACAGCACACAAACATCCTGTTTCCTTTCATGAGCGGTGCCAGACAATCAGTTTATTTCATTTCTGTGACCTGTTACACTCCCGTGCTCTAGTTCTCATGAAGAGAATCAGAGAGTTAGTGCACTCTAATTAAATATGTGTTTTTCATGGTTTTCTCTTTTATAATTAATAATAAATAGTAACAGAAATGCTTAAATATTAACATATTTATAGAAAATCCCTGTAAAAGACAGATAATATATGATAATCATAATGTTTTATGAGTAACGATAATGGAATGTTAGTTGAGAATAAGCTGCTTAAAGCTGTATTCATGTAATTTACTGATCACACTGTATTTTCTATTTTTCAGCCACAGCTGCTTCGTTGGCAACACTCGTATTAACTTTCTATTTTTTTTCCAATACCTTGATTAAATTCTGATCAATTTTCAAGACAATTAAAAATGTATAAATTATATTGTTAATATTGTATATAATTTTATAGCACCTGCTCGGAGTATCCTCCATCCTGTTTGTGACAGCTCCCAAATTGGGTACTTTCTTACCCCTCACCAACCCTTTAAAAGCATTGATAGATAAGATTTAAAGGGGAAGCAGACAAACTGGGTTAGTAAGAAACTCTTTGAATTACCTGAATTAAAGGTTTATAGAACGTTTCCCTTTTTAATAGATCTGTTTGCGGATCACTTTATTAACAAGTGCTGAAAAGCTCTGTTTTCACTCACAACTTTCCAAGCAGTCCCTGTAAAGGTCTGCCCCCATAGTTTATGAACACAGTGTTTCTATTAAGAGATGTACTAGCCACTCACAGACTGTATCTCAATATACTTTTCTTAAAATACTGTTGAGAAACAGTCTGTGATTTGTTAGTACCTCCAGTACAAATAGAAACAATGGGCTCTATTTAAGTGTCCAAATCGCAATTACATGAGCCCGTAATGGAGCCCGTAAATGTTACTGATATTTAATTGGCTTCATTTAGCTACTCACATTTCAATTGCGAGTTACAGACTCAAAATCACTGCGGTTGTCATATACGTAACTCCGTCCTATCTCCTCATTTTTTGTTCCAAGCCTGTAAATGTTACCAGTGCAAAAGATGCTAAATCCATATTCAATTACAACAATTCAACAAGCCCGCAATTGCCTTCAAACCCGTAAATAGCAAATGTATCAAAACATTACACGAGTACTAGATAGGACCGGAAGTGGGTTAAACACCTGTTCATAACACTGCAACAGCAAATAAGCACACACTACTGTACATAAAAATACTGGGAAGGTAATGAAATCTATCCCTGGAATCAAGGAGTTAATAGATATAATGGAACCCGCATGGACTAGAATAGTTTATTTACTGATGTTTATTGGTTTCTACATTTCTGGATTGCGAGTCCGATCACAAACTGTACTTTTAAACACTAATTGATTGTAGTTTAACCGCCATGTTTTACTGATGTCCTAATGACGGTCTCTTTTACTATTGGCTCTAAGAAGTAAGCTACGGGTTTGGTTAATTGATCATGATCATGCCCTGAAATGCTACGTACGGGTCCATGGTTTGTGTGTTGGGGCTGTGAGCATGTAATGACAATTGAATACATCTAAATGTTTGGGGGGGAAAAATACTTGCTATTAAATAAGGCCCAATGTATGCATGAGCTGCTTGGGCAGACTTTTACAGGGACTGTTTGAAAGGTTTGAGTATGTTAAGACAGAGCATTTAAGCATGTGTTAATAAAATAATGTTTAGATCTGCAAACAGTTAGGTAGTATTTTTTTTTATATTAAATACAGGGAAACTTCCATATACCTTTAACGAGTGGCCAACTGTTGAATTGATTCTAAATGTGTTTATTTGTTTTACCTCAATTAATGCAGAGTATTGTTCAATATATTGTAATAAATATCACTCTTATTACTCTTTTTTGTGTATTTATGTATTTATTTATGTATTTAATTATTTATTTATGTAATTATTTCTTCTTCAGTGAGCCACAATTTTTTTGACCTCTTTGCTATGACTTGCCCATCTTGGGTGATCCTACATGGTATTGCTCACAGCTTCATTGAAGTACACAAGCCCCTTCACCACGACAAGGTAGAGATCCAGAAGGGGGGTCTTCAGAATAGAGAGACATAAAAACAAAATGGTCTCCATGTAAATAGATTCCACATGGGATTTTAGAGAAAATATCAAATTTGGCAGAATCTTCATGTTTACATTTTGAAAATAGGCTAAAAATATTTATAATGTAACAAATATATTTTATCATTTTGTTTCCTGTTGATCAACTGTTCAATGTACAGGAGACATTTGTCGGCACAATGGGAATGTGGTATATAAAACTGTCAGTGCTTTTAATAGAAGTAAAGGAAACCACATTAGTTTACTAGGACACACCTTCCCGAGAAAGGAACATACAGGATGTGCTGAGAAAAGAAAATGGATCCCTGCAGCAAAAATAATTGAAAGATAATAGTATAATGATGGTGTTTATCTTATTTGCTTTCTAAAATAATTTTGGTTCTCAGACATCACTGATATATTATAACAGTTAGTCAAGTAACTAATATATATACACCTATTCCTTGTTTAACGCTGTAAATAGGTTCCAGGCAATAGGAGTGCTAAGCAAGACAGCTCTAAAAGGGGCAGTTTAACATGGGGAAGATAGGGACAAGGGAACATGGGGGAGATAGGGATAGGGGAACATGGGGAAGATAGGGACAAGGGAACATGGGGAAGATAGGGATAGGGGAACATTGGGAAGATAGGGATAGGGGAACACGGGGGACATAGAGATAGGGGAACATGGGGAAGATAGGGAGAGGAGAACATGGGGAAGATAGGGACAAGGGAACATGGGGGAGATAGGGACAAGGGAACATGGGGGGGATAGGGATAGGGGAACATGGGGAAGATAGGGACAAGGGAACATGGGGAAGATAGGGATAGGGGAACACGGGGGACATAGAGATAGGGGAACATGGGGAAGATAGGGAGAGGAGAACATGGGGAAGATAGGGACAAGGGAACATGGGGGAGATAGCGACAAGGGAACATGGGGAAGATAGGGACAAGGGAACATGGGGGAGATAGGGATAGGGGAACATGGGGGAGATAGCGACAAGGGAACATGGGGGAGATAGTGACAAGGGAACATGGGGGAGATAGGGACAAGGGAACATGGGGGGGATAGGGATAAGGGAACATGGGGAAGATAGGGACAAGGGAACATGGGGAAGATAGGGATAGGGGAACACGGGGGACATAGAGATAGGGGAACATGGGGAAGATAGGGAGAGGAGAACATGGGGAAGATAGGGACAAGGGAACATGGGGGAGATAGCGACAAGGGAACATGGGGAAGATAGGGACAAGGGAACATGGGGGGGATAGGGATAGGGGAACATGGGGGAGATAGCAACAAGGGAACATGGGGGAGATAGTGACAAGGGAACATGGGGGAGATAGGGAGAGGGGAACATGGGTAAGATAGGGAGAGGGGAACATGGGTAAGATAGGGACAAGGGAACATGGGGGAGATAGGGACAAGGGAACATGGGTAAGATAGGGACAAGGGAACATGGGGGAGATAGGGACAAGGGAACATGGGGGAGATAGGGATAGGGGAACATGGGGAAGATAGGGATAGGGGAACATGGGGAAGATAGCGACAAGGGAACATGGGGAAGATAGGGAGAGGGGAACATGGGGAAGATAGCGACAAGGGAACATGGGGGAGATAGCGACAAGGGAACATGGGGAAGATAGGGAGAGGGGAACATGGGGAAGATAGGGACAAGGGAACATGGGGGAGATAGCGACAAGGGAACATGGGGGAGATAGCGACAAGGGAACATGGGGGAGATAGTGACAAGGGAACATGGGGGAGATAGGGAGAGGGGAACATGGGGAAGATAGGGAGAGGGGAACATGGGTAAGATAGGGACAAGGGAACATGGGGGAGATAGGGACAAGGGAACATGGGTAAGATAGGGACAAGGGAACATGGGGGAGATAGGGATAGGGGAACATGGGGAAGATAGGGATAGGGGAACATGGGGAAGATAGGGATAGGAGAACATGGGGAAGATAGGGATAGGGGAACATGGGAAAGATAGGGATAGGGGAACATGAGGAAGATAGGGACAGGGGAACATGGGGGAGATAGGGATAGGGGAACATGGGTAAGATAGGGACAAGGGAACATGGGGGAGATAGGGACAAGGGAACATGGGGGAGATAGGGACAAGGGAACATGGGGGAGATAGGGATAGGGGAACATGGGGAAGATAGGGATAGGGGAACATGGGGAAGATAGGGATAGGGGAACATGGGGAAGATAGGGATAGGGAAACATGGGCAAGATAGGGAGAGGGGAACTTATGCCAAAAATCCACAATTGCAATTGAAATGTAATCTTTTTTTATATGAACTTCAAAGAAACAGCAAACATAACACTAACACAAACTGAACATCAGCAGAAATATAAACTTTACATTTGTGATGTTGAAGCTTCTGGGTCATCCTGTATTCTGGATTTTTTTGGGGGGAATTAGAGCATTAAAAGTGGTTTGGAAGCAAAAACAGAGTTATAGCGTGGTGGTGCGTTATAGCGTGGTGGTGGGTTATAGCAAGGCAGTGCATTATAGTTAGGCGGTACGTTAGACTGAGGCAGTGCGTGTCGGTGCGTTATAGCGAGGTGGTGCGTTATAGGGAGGCAGTGCGTTATAGCGAGGCAGTACGATATAGCGAGGCAGTGCGTTATAGCTAGGTGGTGCATTATACCAAGGAGGTGCATTATAGTGAGGCGGTGCGTTATAGCTAGGCGGTGCATTATACACGTAATTACAGGTCAAAATATTGTTCTAGCGAAACAAAGCTAAAAGGGGTAGCATTACGCAGGGTATACCTATGTATAAATACAGGTCTACCCCTTGTTACTTTGTAGATGTGTTCCTAGAAGACCAAATGCTAAACCAAGCAGTGTTAAACGGGTCAATTATAACTCACAGGTAAACTCGAATTTAAAATTCCTTCCATGGCTCTTGGTGTTTTGGATGATACACACGCATCAAATCAGTGTTACTCGGGGATGTGTCGGGCAAAAACAGCGTTATAGTGAATCAGTGTTAAGCGAGGTCTGCCTGTACTAATAAAAGGCAAATACAGACATTTAGCAGTCACCAAACTCTCAAGCACTTTCTGATATTTTCATATTAAAAGGACTCAAATCAAGTTGTTTTGTTTTTTGGTTATTTTTAAATAACGAGAATACCTAAAGTCAGAGATGCTCATGAGAGAACCTTAATAGGTTAGTTCTATAGCCATGATAAGCCACTCTGAGAGCAACCTTTTTTTAGCCACTTGTGCCCTTCACAGGGAGAAATATCCTGTAGTATATCAGTCTGGTCCCACTCACTAGAGTGACCCAGCCCCGAAATACCAGGCAATTCTACCCTGAACAGGAGAAACAGCAAACCCCAGACATGTTTCAGCCTCTCTGGGCCCCGTCAGTGAGGTCAGTGTAACATTACAAACTGTCTATATGTTGTGTTATCCATTTTTTTCTAAAATTAATCAATCCTGGGAGATTTCATGTTGTATTTATATGCAAAGTGGTTCAAGTGTATTAATTAGCTGCTTTGATGTGCTAATTATGATTACAGTCTGCTTGGCCATAATAAAGACCCCCAGTGTAAAATAATTTGAGGTTCCCCCTGTAACTGTAAGGTAATGAGCCTGTTATTCAGTCATTCAGTTGTGTCCGACTCTCTGTGACTCTATGGACTGCAGCACACCAGACACATCTTGTGACTGGTTGTGCTGATCCATAAGGTTTTCAAGGCAAAGATACTGGAGTGTGTTGCCAGTTCCTTCTCCAGTGCACGGCGATCTGTCAGACTTCTCTGCTATGACCTACTCATCTTGGGTGACCCTACATGGTACAGCTCACAGATTTATTGAGGTACGCAAGCTCCTTCACCACTATGAGGAAGCGATCCAGAAAGGGTAGGTGCCTGTAGTCATCAATAAAAAGCCAAAAATGTATGTCAGTGATCAGATCATCTATAAACTAGTCATTTGCCCATTATAAATGACGGGATAATATATTTTTCCCCACTCCCTTCCCCTGCATCTCTTTCCCCCCTTCCCCCCTCTGTCTCTTTCCTGCCCCTCTCCCTCACCTGTGTCTCTTTCCCCCTCTCCCTCCCCTGTGACTCTTTCCCCCTCTCCCTCCCCTGTGCCTCTTTCCCCCCTCTCCCTCCCCTGTGTCCCCCCCCCTCTCCCTCCCCTCTCCCTCCTCTTTGTCTCTTCACCCATCTCCCTTTCCTGTTTTCCTCCCATCTCCCTTTCCTGTGTTTGTTTCTCCCCTCTCCCCTGTGTCTCTTTCCCCCCTCTCCCTCCCCTATGTTTCTTTTCCCCCTCTCCCTCACCTGTATCTCTTTCCCCCCCTCTCCCTCCCCTCTGACTCTTCCCCACCCCCTTCCCTGTGTCTCTTTCCCCCTCTCCCCCTGTGTCTCTTCCCCACTCTCCCTCCCCTGTGTCTCTTCCCCCTTCTCCCTCCTCTTTGTCTCTTCACCCATCTCCCTCTGCTGTGTCTCTTCCCCCTCTCCCTCCCCTGTGTCTCTTTCCCCCCTCTCCTTCTCCTGTGTATCTTTCCCCCTCTCCCTCCCCTGCATCTCGTTTCCCCCATCTCCCTCTCCTGTGTCTCTTCCTCCTATCTCCCCCTTCTGTGTCTCTTTCCCCTCTTCTTTCCCTGTGTCTCTTTCTCCCCTATCCCTCCCCTGTGTAACTTCCCTCCTCTCCCTTCCCTGTGTCTCTTTGTCCCCTCTCCATCCCCTGTGTCTCTTTTCCCCCTCTCCCTCCCCTCCGCCCTGTGTCTCGTTCTCCCCTCTCCCTCCCCTGTGTCTCTTTTCCCCCTCCCCCTCCCCTGTGTCTCTTTCCCCTTCTTTCTCTTTCCCCTTTCCCATGTGTCCCTTTCCCCTCCCTCCCCTGTGTCCCTTTCCCCCTCTGTCTCTTTACCCCTTTCCCCTCTGTCTCTTTTCCCCTCCTCCCTCCCTTGTGTCCCTTCCCCCCTCTGTCTCTTTACCCCTTTCCCCTATGTATCTTTCCCGTCCACCCTCCCCTTTGTCGCTTTCCCCCTTTCACCATCTGTCTCTTTCCCCCCTTCCCCCTCTCTGTTTCTTTCCACTCCTCTGCTGGCGACGTGATTTGCACAGGTGCGGCTGGCGCCGCACATTGCGCACTGAGGCATGTACGGAATTCCATACAAATGGATTGTAAAGTGCGCATGCGCTCCTCTGGAGAATTACACACACTTCACAAACTATATTAGTGATAATTTCATGAACTTCTCTCTTATAAATGAAGTCTCCCCCTTTTACTCAAGGCTGCTGCTCTGTGAGCTCCGGTGCTTTGTTCCACTACTTTTGTTGGCTAATGTTAGCCATGACACATTGGTGAGTCATAATCATGTACTGTGTAAAGTTAGGATGTAACTGATATTTAGGCATGTGTTCGCATTTTATCCAGTATTCATGGACAACTGTAGTTAAAGGACTACAAAAGTCACCATATGTGCTCTGCACCATCAGAGGGTATAAAATCATGTGGAAAATATTTTTCCTTTTTTTAAATTGACCAAGAATTGACTTAGATATTGTAATTTTAGTTTAGCCCTTGAAGGCGTCCCACAACAATCTGCATAAATAACATTAACAGCCTACACAACCATACACATAAAACATTTTGTGAAAATTCTGATTTTTTGAACACTTTGGGCCCCATTCAATTGGCCGAATTTGAGATCCGGAGGCCCATAAGTAAGATTGCAGGCACATTTGCTATTCAATTCGGGCTTGGATCAGGTTACGAGCTTGAAAAGATGTCGTCCGTCAAACTCGTAACTTACAGCCTCCAGAAGCCTTTGATCTGCCACTTTTGCAAGGCTAAAATCGCTATTCAATTGCTCCAATTCCCCTTGCTTGCAAACGTATCCACACCCTTAAAATACAAATGGAGGAGAAAATCCTACATCCGTTATTATGACAGTCTTGTTTTCTATTGGCTGATTCAAAATAGGAGGTTACGGGCTTGGTTAATTGATACTGTTCCCGCCCATAACTGCTCCGAACCAGTGCATGGTTTACGAAGCTGGCTTCAAGATCGCAACTCGCAACCTGGAGCAATTGAATAGCCTCGCAAAACTGAGACTAACGGGAGCCCGCAACTCAATGGCAGATATCTGTGATCGAGTCACGGCTTGGAATCGAATGAGACTATATGTTTCTGAGTAGACTGTGTGTATTACATGGCTATATACAAGGGTGTCTTTTTTAATTTGGAAGGAGTGGTGGGGAAGAGGGAACAATGAGAGCTTTGGAGACTTCAATAGATAATTGGATATGATTGAAATTGACACCACAGCCTTCCCCCTCAATAGTTACAACTAAAACGCTCAAGAAATAAAAATTCCCCATCTCTCACACACAACTTCCACCTATGTATCTAAATAAAATCTAGATTTATCAATTTTCTTGATTGATTGTACCCTTAGTCAGACTCAATGGCCTCCATTCAATTGAGCAAATTGTAGTTACAAGAGCCCATAATATTTATTTGCTATTCAATTGGCCTCTTCTTGCTGCCCGCAATCGATTTGTGAGTTACAGGCTAAAAATATGTGCGGTTGTCAAAAATGTAACTCCGTCCTATCTCATCCTTCAATGTTTCAAGCCCATAAATGTTACAATCGCTAAAATTGCAAATCAAAATTCAATTGCTACAATTCCTACAGCCCGCAATTGCTTTCAAACTCGTAAATGGCAAATGTAGCCAAAAATCCTACGAGTACTAGAGAGGACTTGGAAAGGGGTTAAACACCTGTTCGTAACACTAGAAAAGCTAATAAAAACTCATTACTGCACCTTAAAATACAGGGCAAGTGATGTAAGACATTATAATTTATTGCACAACAGTCTCAAGCTCGCAAATCTGCAATAAAAATGTTTTTTTCAGGCCACCCACATGGACTACAAGCGTTTCTTAATTAATTTGTATTGATTTTGAGCATATCAGACCTTTAAACGCTAACTGAATAACGATTAGACACCATGTTTTACTGATGTCATGATGACGATCTCATTTACTATTGTCTGTTTCTAAATCCGTACTTACGGGCTAGCTTAATTGATCTTGATCATACCCTGAAATGCTACTTACGGGTGCATGGTTTACGGTTTAGACTTTCGGCACGTAATCGCGGTCTTGTTCAATTGAATTGCTCTGTAACTGTTGCAAATTTCTAACCCGCTGACTTACATACACTGGCATTGTAATTATGGGCTTGGAATTCAATGGAGGCCATTGTTTTCAAACATATATATTTTCCATTGTAGAGTGGCCCTTTGAAAGGTATTTGCAAAGTGACCTAGGGTAAATTTCAAGAGTTTCACATGGTAAAAATGTACTGAGCAAAGTTATGAGATAATTAATTGATTAAGCGTCATAACGTGTGTCAATAGAGTGCTTAAAGAGACATGGAAATATTTATTTTTTCTTTGTATCATCTGAAAGAGGGTATTTCATAGAATATTTTTTACATACAAATAATGGGTTCTTTCCTGTTATGTGTACTACAGCACACCACTAGCACAGGCGTCAGCAGTGGCAGTGAGCAATCGCTGGATGTCGCTGCCAAGTTTTTGCTGCCGATGTTATAATTTTAGGGTTAGGGTAAGGGTTAGGGTTAGGGTAAGGGTTAGGGTTTAGGGTAAGGGTTAGGGATAGAACTTTTCTATTCATGAAAACTATATTTGTGAATAAAAAACAAACATTGTGCATGTCTTCATGTGCCCTTGTAGTCTCAATTTTGTGGGTAAAACTACTCAACTCATCAAGATTCTTATTACACCGCATAGAATTAGGATCCATAATAATCCCCTTCTGGATCACTACCTTGTCATGGTGAAGGGGCTTGTGTATCTCAATGAAGCTGTGAGCTCTACCACGTAGGGTCACCCAAGATGGGCAGGTCATAGCAGAGAAATCAGACAAATCACAGTCCACTGGAGAAGGAAATAGCAACCTACTCCAGTATCTTTGCAAAGAAAACCATATAGATAAGCACAACCAGAAATAGACAGATGTGTCTGGAGTGCTGCGTCCATCTGGTCACTGAGAATCAGACACAACTGAAGGACTGAACAATAACAAACATTTTTCTGATTTAAAGTATAATGATTTAAAGTATAATGGGTCACAACTATTAGATAAACAAAACACTATTTTTATATGTTGGTTTAATGGAAATGGTGTCTTATTTACATATGACTGTGTCCTATTCTGATAAAATGTTCAGATATATTATGCATGGTAGTTAGCAGTGACTAATTCATCTGTTTATTTTCTTTGAGACCACAATATGTGATGTCATCAGTGAGAGTCATTTTGATTTAAACATAAATTTAAACAAACAGGCAACGTAAAAAGGGCTAGCAGATACCACAAAAACATCTCTCAATCTTGACAGTTTCTTCTGTGTGAGCAAAACATTGCAATTGTAATATATATCCTTGGTACTGCAATTTCTTCTTATGATGGTATTCCACTAATCACATTTTGTTTCCTTTTGAAATTAAAGACTTTTTCTAATATTCTTTTTCAATATATATATATTTTTTTTAATTCAATGATATTAACTGTTTACTTTGATAAAAATATGTTTTTTCTAAATCAGTGACTTTCAACACTTTTGGGGACCAACTGGTAATCTTTAAATGCTCATGGAAACCAGCTTTGAGACCCAGAATATTTTATGCAGGGTGATCCAACATGTAACACGCTAATTTTTTCATTTAATTTATGCCCTGATTTTAATAGAATACAATTTAGCTGCAGATAGGCTCATTATTAATCTATGTATAACAGTGACAAATCATAATAGTATGTTTAACGTGTTAGGGTCTCCTTATCCCTCTTTGTTCCTGAGGTCCAGCAAATTAAAACAGGTCCGAGGACTAGCTGTAGGAAACCAGTGATCTGACTTACTCATTTCTAAAAACATCATTGCATGTGTTTAGAAAATTAATTACCTGCTATTATAGTCTAAAAAATATTTAGCGGCATATTCATGCAGATCAAATAGCTGATAAGTTTACAGATATTATACATCCAGCACTACTCTTATGCAGACAGCACAAGTCCTTGTTGCAAATGCTACAGTTGCCATGGCAACCTTCAACACCACAGCCCTTCACCTGAAGATTCTCCCCCATCAAAGCTGTCATCAGAAACCCAAAAGCAATATTTTGTTTCATCACTTTTAAATTATGGAAATAAAGTCACAAATACAGAGACACATAAACTACAATGGAAAGAAAGAAACATAGCCAAGCTGATCAGAAGCTGACTATACTGAAATCGATCATTTTCAGTCTAGTCCTATGTGTATTGCAAGCTTTCCAGATTTCATTTAAGAACTTGCTTTGAGGAAGGCGGTATGACCTTGAAATCTTGCAATCTAATCCTACTGTTAGCAATCTATTTGCAATCTATGACCTAGCTTGCAATCCAATCCTACTCTTAGCAATTAAAAGGTATCATCTTCACAAAAATTGCTTTCTGTGGAATAGCACTGCTAACTTATAGTCTTAAAGGTATGGGGGGAGAGAGACATGCAAAGCCAAATAGTGTATTATAAGTGATTTAATAAAGAAATGTAAAAACATACAATGTTTCCACTCACATTTTGTGTCCTCAGTTCGCTGAGGTACACAAAACAGCTCATCGAGATCCAAAAGGGTATTCCAGAACAATGTGCTGAATTAGATGATGCAGATGATTGTGTCTCTTGAAGCTTGGGATGTGGTGGAAAATTCACTCAGAAGTGCAGTTGTCCCAATACAGAGACAAAACAATATGGACAAATAAGGAGACTGCTCATATGTGTAACAGTAACACAGGCAGATTTCTCCAGTTAATAATAGAAATGGTGACCAAACGCGTTTCACACCCTTAAAACAACAGGGCTTTCTCAATGGTAAAAGTCTTTACTTAGCAGATATACTGTGATGTGAGCTACAACACAGAACAGCTTTATCTGGCTCAAATCTACATGCAGGGAATGTTACTTATAGCCTTATAGACCCTATCTATACCTTAATATCCATTCTAAAATGGGGTTGGGGTGCCAGAGTTTTATATTTTTTTATTTTATGAATCACATTTAATCACTGATCTTTGTAAATCAATTTCACCAATATGTCTGACATACAATAAATTGCATCAGGCAAATTCAAGCTTTTAATTTACCTTGGTATATTTCGTAAGCTGATTTTAATGTTACAATTTAACAGATAACAGAATATAATAATAACAGAATTTTTAAGTTAATTATTAAAAGTCATATTTTACCGAATACTCACTATAGAGTCTAGTATATAAAAATAAAAAAGGAGTGCCACATAACAATTAACTTTTTATTTTATTTTTTGATATTGAAGGCAAAATTACCCATAAAATAATTGTACAAAAAGTAACCTTTTTTTCAAATGCTTTATAAAAGTACCGTATTTACATTCTCAAGAGTAAGATAAAGTATAGCAACCATTTGTTTATCAGGTAGTATCTTCTATGACTTGTTTGTTTAACATGCATTTCTGGTAAATCCAACTTTTCTTGATAACTTTTTTCCACGTTTGTTCATCTTCATCTGTAGAAAGGTAAAAAAAATACAGCTATAAATACAACTTTTTTTTTAGAAATGGAGAAAGTTAAAATTCCTTCATGACATTTAAATAAATAAATAAATAAATTAATAAAGTAATTACATTTTTCCCTACATCACCCTCCCACCTTGGCTTTATTATGCATTTAATTGAATTATAATTTTCTAAGCGTTACAGTGTTTCCTCTATATCAAATGAGTGGGGAATGGAAAGGATGGAACAATGGAAGGCTAACTTTTAATACCTGAGCAAATAGGGCTATAAAAAATAGTTTTTCTCTCTCTAGTAATTTTATTAATTTATGTATATTAGTGTATATAAGTCAATCACAAGCTGCATAGTCAATCATTTTTTTTGTAGTTTTCATTTTCTCCAGCTCATCTTACAAGGTGGGTATAGTTAGTTTGTACAGAATTAAATAACCACCTCACTGAACTGTTCTAACCAATTGTGAGTTTATGAAGGGAAGTTCCAATGTGTTCAAATGCATTTGCTCAGACTTTAAAAGTATTTTATTCAGACATTAACCACTTGTTTCTGTATATAAAAATGTTTTGAAATATAAAAACATGATTTTGTAAATGTAAGAAAGAGTAATTGGGATCAGCAGTCAAAAAAGTTTCAATCTTAAACATATATGTTATACCTACGCTCACTTTGGGGAAATCACAGTTTGTTTTCCATGTTTTGTAGTTGAGGTCTCTTGAATTTCTGTGAACTGGGAGTAGATAACTAATGCATTGCATTATAGTTCATGTATTCAATCAGTGGTAAACTAAAATAAAAACATATGAAAACAAATATGAAATTTAAAAAAGAGAAAACCTGGGAACAATGTATTTAGAAATGAAATAAATAAACATTTGACCTAATTTTAATTGAGTTAAAATTAGAGAAATAAAGTGCCATTCTATATTATAATTTTAGCCGATGGTATTTTAATTTTCTCTTGCAAAATCTGGTGAAATTTATAAAATGTGACCACTATCACTTGTGAAAAACATCACCAGTTTTTGAAGCATGCAATAAAACTTACAGTATTGGCAGGTTTATAAGTCATGCACATAAAATCATTTAGTGCAAATGATAACTTAAAGGGATATGAAAGTTTTATGGATTAATACATTTCTGCAAACCTTAGGCAAAAAGCAGCCTATATGTATGCAGCACATCTCATAAACCATGTTATTTTTATTAATATCTAAAAATCCCTCTAATGATTTTGTTGACACCTCCAGGGGGTGTCTACACATACATCTGATAAACTCCAATCAGCATGCAGCATCAGGGTAGCAATATTTACTCACTTTTTACCTGCTGTTGCTTGCTCAGCCAATCTACTTGCAGCTTCCTGTCTGTATGTCAGCAACAATACATAGCCCATATCAGTGTTAACTACATATCCCAGGCTGCTTTGCAGCACAAACGGGAACCCCCAGAGTTAATTTGAAAGTTTCAGCTAAACTGATTGGCCAAAACAAATAATTTTACATTTGATGCTAATTTAGCCTGGGCTTGAAGGGTGTTAACCCTGATTTTCAACTGTCAGAAATTACAAGGCATTTTGCTGACTTCAATGTAAGTATTTAAATGTTTAGTTTGGGATTTTTTTCATGCAAAAAATGTTTGCATGCACTACTAGTACTCCTCTATCAGATGCATGTATAATTCAGTAAATTTACATGTCCCTTTAACAGCTTCTATATGTATCTCCGCTTCATAGACTGTGTAGATCACAACAAAATGTGGCAAGTTCTTAAAGAGATGGGGATATCAGACCATCTTATCCTCCTCCTGGGGAATCTGTATGTGGATCAAGAAGCTACGATCAGAACTGAACATGGAACAGAATGTTTCAAGATTGTGCAAGAAGTGCAATAAGGTTGTATATTCTCACCTCTCAAATTATACATGGAATACCTCATGTGTAAGGTTGAATTGGACGTATCCAAAGCCTAAAGTTCAGGCACATAAAGTTAACCCTATTACATGGAGATCCTCAAAGACCCCCATGGCACCCTTCCTACCACCTCAGGTATTCATATTGAACCTCCTAAACCCTAGCACCCCATTGTACCTAACACTAAAAACATAAACAAACAGTACAGAAAAAATAAATATACAAAATAAAATATACATTAACTATGCATTTGGTGCCTTCCAGTGACAATCATCAATGCAAGTGTTCCTCACTATTCAGCCCTTCTATGTTGACTGAAGAATCATCCTCTTTATTGATTTAATCTCTTGATCTGCATCTTTGGACTGTGGAAATGGGCCTTTGTCTAAAAAGTAGTAATGACTGACAGTTTTTTTAATTGTGCTTTTGCCTTATATACTATTTTATGGAATCCTGTTAGCTGAAATATGTGTCAATCCTATTTTATAGTTATATAGCTACACAGTTATATGCAGATTCATTGTTAACTGATCGAGAGGAAGGCAAAAAGAAAAAAAAACAAGTAAATCTTTGCCAATTGTCTCAAAAGGGGAAAAAATAAAATTCCTTCCTGATCCCAGATACTTGCAATCGGATTCCTCCCTGGATCAATACTCCCTATCTAATTATCCAGGAAAACCTCACGATAACGGGTTATATTTAGGTGAAATAAATGAAATGTTCAACTGCATGAAAAGAAATGGTCTTTAAATTATTAACACAGAATTACCAGTGTAGAGAGTTTTGCTGCAGCATGTTTAGTTGTAGAAGGGTCTTTACAATGTAGATGAATTGAAGATCATTCTTTGTATATAAATGATGAATTATGAAAAGTCAGCACCTTTTAAAAATTAGTAAAAAAGAGAACATATTATAAAACTCGTGGATTTGAGGCATTTGACCATCTTCATTATCCTAGACTGATATATCAGATATAAGATATATGTTTTAAATATGGTACACAGAGTTAAAAGTATGGATTATATTTACAAATATGCCATTAAAATACAGTTCTCATTGTAATTCAATAAAGTTTTGCCCTACCATGGAATTTGATATTTGTTGCATATAAAAGAACAAAACTCAGAGAATAGCTTAATATGTTTGCTATTCTACCTAATGAGTTAAATAAGACTATTTTATGAATTATGATTTTATGAAGTGAACAGAACCATTCATGTAGTCAACCTGGTCCCTACTGCCCACTAGTGGGCGATACAAGCTGTCATGGTGGGCAGTGGGGTAATTGCTAGGTGATGTTGCTGACGAGTGACGTCAGACGCCAGAGACTCGCAGCACCACTCTTGGCTGGTTGGAGAGCTGGTGGGCGGTAAGGGAATGTTACCATCAAAAGTGGGCGGTAGGAATTAAAAGGTTTACTATGCCTGATTTAAACAAAGCAAGCACAAGTAAAGACAACCAGCATGACAGTGAAAGACGGCTACTGGCAATGCATTACTTAATTTCTTTGCTAGCTGTTTATAATAAATAAAACCTGTTTTGTGAACATATGACCTTAAATTGAATTCTATAAAATAATAGTTTAAGTTTAGGTTGGTAATTGAAAAGATACATACCTTAAGTACTTAAATGAGTGGATTATACAGACCAGACCACAGTTGTTAAATAAATACACAATAATGTGCTTTTGTACATTGAGAAAGAGAGTTTACACTACCAAACCTTTTGTGACACTTTGATGGAATATTTGAAGGCACTTCATGGGTTGCATACTGTGCAGAGAGAAAAAGGCATAGAGAAAATGGCAAAAAGGAAGGAGTTCACATATCTAACATACCGTAGATGCAATTGATATAATTCATCACATTACCATTTAGAATTATTAAGGCAGCTCAAATCACCAAAAAACAAAGCATTCTAATAGATACTCAAGTAAATGGCAAGTTTATTTTTAACAAAACTTAATTTGCTAATACAAAATATGTAAATAGATTTAGAGCAATAACATTGCCAAAACACACATTTTCCCCATCTTACAATTTTCTCCAATATTACCTTCCCATTTTTTCATGCATTAACATTAAACTCACAATTTTCCACCAACTGTAAAATACTGCCAACATTATACTTCTATGTTCCAATATCTCAAACATAAAGCCCCATTTACTCACCTGGCATTATTCTACTGCTGATGCTGAATTGCAGAGTCACTATACTCAAGATCACTTCAATTTATGGACAGAGGAGACTTTTTATCAATTTGTGAATAAATAGAATTGGTACACAGCCAAGGAGATAGGATGGTAGGTGTAGAAAGCAAAGTGTGTGTTGAGTGAGAAAATTGTGGTTAAGATTATTGATAAGAGAAACCAATATGTTGAAGTTTTTTTGATTATTGGATTCTTTGCATGTAAGCAAATCCTTTGGTACTTACCATTGTGAGAGATCTGGAGCATTTGTGCTAATCAGCAGAAAAGCAAAATACAGACTGAAATAAATTAGGTTAATTCAACTAAAGAAGAGCGATAGATATACATAGACGTAAAAATTATGAACCATGTTGCATGCTTATGGGAAATTAAATTCTCATAAACTTTTGTTAAAATACTGTTTCATTTGAGATTATAGAATCTAAATACGCGGTTGACAAAAGTGAATGAACGACGAAAGAACGACGAATGAGGCAACTAATAGCTGCCTTTAAGTATATTTTTAAATTTTTGTCATGAATATGCATGGTAAACAAGTATACTTTATTGTTTTCTTTTTTATTGCATCAACTGCATGTCACGCGTTTAAAGCAAGGCTGCTTGAACTTTCTTCTTCTGACTTGTGGAGATTTCTTATTTCTGCAACATTCATCCAGAAAGGATACGCATAGAAAACATTGATTTTGGTTTAATCTCCTACTGTGCTCTGTTTCCTCCCAATCCAGAGCTCGTCTGAAGACCTTAGATTATAGTTTTAGTTGGAAATCCCATTGTATTAAAACTGAAGCAAAATCATTTTGTGGTTTAGTCGCACAATACAGTAAACATTTTATCTAGGATAGATTTGTACAGTTTCAAGTTTTCATTTCAAATTGTGGTATCTTAATTATTCAATTTTAATATTCCAAAATTGTAAATTTCATTACTAATATTTACCTTTGAGATAAAGAGGTCCGACTGTTAAATTTCCCATTGCGGTTACTTCATCAGTAGAGCCGGAGATATTTAAAGGACACTGCAATATAATTTTTAGGAGATTAGTTTTAACAAATAATTCTTAAAGATAAAATCCTGAGTCATTTTAAATAAGACTTGAGAACCTTGTGGAGATTTTAAAGGGTCTTCCGAAAGTTCTCCAAGACCTTTCAATATAATTAATTTGGTCACTTATGTTGTTTAAAAGCTACTCTGTTGAAACCTCTTTAGATCTGTCACTTAGTTATCACCCTAAATACTCTATAAAACTAGTTTACATTTCACCTGGAAAACTTCACTTTGTGCTATGTAAAATAATGTAATAATTGTACTATAATTATGTCAATACTGATAATTACTTCTACTTTGTATTTAGATCAGGAAGTACAGAGATACTCAAAGAAGAGTCCATGAATGTAGTGCTAACAACATTTCCTCTGTGAAACATATCCTTAAAAATACAATTTAATATTTTGAGCTCTAGTCTCCGAACACTACCACCTTTTATTTGCACACAACCTTTGCACCCCTTTCTCTCATTGTTTTTAAAAAATGAAATGAACTAATAAATTAATTTGACTTTCAAATGTGTTCTAAGTTTATTGTGAAAAGATATTGATTTGGTCTAGACAATCTCAAGCTGCTGCTTTTATATTATTAAAAATATGCTGATGTCATAAACTATATAATTTGATTTTAAGGTTGAAATGACTGGTTAATCTTTGGGGGAAACTGTAATTGGAAAAAATCATCATTAACTCTATGGATTTAACAACAGAGAAATATTTCAGTGGACTATGGGCCACTGAATAGGTTCAGCTCTAGGAGGAATTTTTGTATGTGTTATGCCAAACTAAACTTATTTTTTTATTTAGTTGGTATTAAAGTGCATGTTAGTCATAGCACACTCTATGACTAAATGTCCTATTGGCATGAAACTATAAGTTCTTTTGGGGTTTTAAGCATTGTTTTAGAGGTAATGTGCCTGACTGAATTTTATATATTTTTTAAATATATGGCTTTTAATAGTATGGAACCCATGGAGTATACCTTAGCCATTTAGCACATCATTTGGCTCACTAGTATATTGTAAACTGATCGGACCTCCTGAAAAACTGGTACAGACTCATCCTTCAATGCATAAAATATTATATATTCCTTTTCTACTTTAGTGGGGTTAATTATGAGTTTTCTATGATCCTGGGGATTTTCATTCATTCATAGTCTACTATATCAAGTGATGGTTTTAATCCCAAATGACTTTAGTTGCACGGTAATAAAAGGAACTTTGAAGTTCATTCATTCTAGCTCATATTTCAAGTCTCACACATCACAAAAAATAAACATATTTAAGACTTAATTCATAACTAGTAATTAATTAGTGACTACCCTATCTGTCCAACTAGTTTGTTGGCCAGGGATAATCCCTAGCATCACCATTACTTTTCTTCCAAAAATCCAATCACATATTTCAGAGGAATTAAACCACAATTTGTATTTTATTTAATCATCATTTCTTGTCTAATTTAAATTCCTTAAAACTGTCTTCTGAAAGCCCCAGTACACACTCTTGTCCATCCAATGCATCTCATGCTTATATATCCAACATTGCTGTTGAATACGCTGTCACTTAAATATATTCTATATACAAAAAATCCTACTTACTGAACTACATGCTTCATATGATGTGTTGCACAAGCGGATCTGACAGTGTAAATAAACTTTATCATAGTTGTTAATAAAATTGAAGCTTTGAAGTGAAAATTGTCCTTGATATGATACCCCATTCTGTGTCACGTTGATGGTAGGATCTGATTGGTTGGGACAGCTAAAGAGATGGAAAAAACTGTGTTTTATTGATAGTTAATACTATTTGAAGGACAATAATATTAACAATTAAGGAATTAAAATGATTTCAGGCTTATATTTTAGACTGGAGCATGGTGGATGTGGACTATGCATGGAAATATACTTTTACGTAACTGCCCAACCCTTTTGGAGATATTTTTTATGTCAACATAGTCCAGGCCTAGGAAGTAAAATCATTTTGTGGTAGGACCATTAATATAGTCAAGGTAAATTTTCATAATTTGTCAATGAAACACTTGTCTGTACTTGTCCTATGCACTAAAACGCAATAATGAGGACAGCATTAGACTATAGCAGAAATGTATTTTTGGCTGCTAAACAATTACGGTAAGAGGTGGTGGATATGATGAATAGAAAAAGAAACAGAGGAAAGAAGTATAGGCACAACATGGAAATGCAGGAGTAGAATAATTAGGGAAGAAATAAGGTCCTAGAAAAGTAGCATATTGAGTTGGGGAACAACAACAGATAATCAGGAAAGTGTGTGAACCAAGGGGAAGTAGAGGAAGCAAAGAAAAAGAGACGACAGATATAATTTTCTTACAATTTTCATATTAAAGGCATTACCGTTTTTTATTTTACAATTTAATTGCCAAATATGCTTTGCACCATCATATAGATGATGGAAATGTGTTTTCCTTTTTAAAATTGCTTTGAATTTAACTGAGTTATGAGTTTTTAATTTTACTGGTTTTAGGTTCATCTCCATACCAGTTCTTTGTTAATATAAAAAAAGAAATTATAATTTTCTTTTAAATTAAACTATGAGTCACAAAGTTCACATGTAAATACATTTCGTATACTGTATATGCAATCAAACATTTTGGTTTGTCTATGTAATGATTTTTTCAGACTAGAATTCTACAACAGACTTCTAGTTTACTTACTTAAACTGTTTTGAACAGCATGCAATGTTAATTGTTACTAACTACTTTCTAATATAGTAAAATTAACTTTAGTTTGATAGTTTCTAGAATGGGCATGTTGCTTATTGCAAAACACAATATGGAAGCTAGTGGACCGGCACACTGTGTTTCACAAATGTAGTTATGTCTCTGCCTTTTTATAAGAAATAGTAGTTGTTATTGTTTTAAAGATAATATGTATATATATATTTCCTAGAATTCAGTGTAATAATGTTTTCTTGGAATTCTGAGCTGGAAGCTGGTTTTTAAACTTGTTTTAGACTTTCAAATGTGATCACAGAAGCACTATTTATTTACTGTACTACTGTACGGTGGACGCTTCTATCGCTCTTTTGCCCACAGTGAATCAAGGTGGTGGCAGCATCATGCTTTGGGGCTGTTTTTCTTTAGCTGGAACTGGGGCCTTAGTTAAGATAGAGGGAATTATGAACAGTTCCAAATACCAGTCAATATTGGCACAAAACCTTCAGGCTTCTGCTAGAAAGCTGAACATGAAGAGGAACTTCATCTTACAGCATGACAACGACCCAAAGCATACATTCAAATCAACAAAGGAATGGCTTCACCAGAAGAAGATTAAAGTTTTGGAATGGCCCAGTCAGAGCCCAGACCTAAATCCGATTGAAAATCTGTGGGGTGCTCTGAAGAGGGCTGTGCGCAGGAGATGCCCTCGCAATCTGACAGATTTGGAGTGTTTTTGCAAAGAAGACTGGGCAAATCTTGCCAAGTCAAAATGTGCCATGCTGATAGACTCATACCCAAAAAGACTGAGTGCTGTAATAAAATCAAAAGGTGCTTCAACAAAGTATTAGTTTAAGGGTGTGCATACTTATGCAACATATTATTTTATTTTTATATTTTTTCTTCCCTCTACCTAAAAGATTTAAGTTTGTTTTTCAATTGAGTTGTACAGTTTATAGGTCACATTAAAGGTGGAAAAAGTTCTGAAATTATTTATCTTTGTCTCATTTTTTTACAGCACAGAAACCTGACATTTTAACAGGGGTGTGTAGACTTTTTATATCCACTGTACATGCAGGGAATGTAACTTATAGCCTTGTAGACCCTATCTATACCTTAATATCCATTCTAAAATGGGGTTGGGGTGCCAGAGTTTTATATTTTTTTATTTTATGAATCACATTTAATCACTGATCTTTGTAAATCAATTTCACCAATATATCTGACATACAATAAATTGCATCAGGCAAATTCAAGCTTTTAGTTTATTACCTTTGCATGATTCATATGATGATTTTAATGTTACAAATTTAAGGTAGAATCTTTAAGTGAATTATTAAAAGTTATATTTTACCGAATACTCACTATAGAGTCTAGTATATAAAAATAAAAAAGGAGTGCCACATAACAATGAACTTTTTATTTAATTTTTTGATCTTGAGGGCAAAAGTACCTATAAAATAACTGTACAAAAAGTAACCTCAAATGCTTTATTAAAGCATTTATATCATTCTCAAGAGTAAGATAAAGTATAGCAACCATTTGTTTATCAGGTAGTGTCTTCTATGACTTGTTTGTTTAACATGCATTTCTGTTAAATCCAACTTTTCTTGATAACTTTTTTCCACGTTTGCTCATCTTCATCTATAGAAAGGTAAAAAAAATACAGCTCTAAATACAACTTTTTTTTGGAAATGGAGAAAGTTAAAATTCCTTCATGACACTTAAATAAATGAATTAATTAATTAATAAGGTAATTCCATTTTCCCTACATCACCCTCCCACCTTGGCTTTATTATGCATTTAATTGAATTAGAATTTTCTAAATGTTACAGTGTTTCCTCTATATCAAATGAGGGGAGAATGGAAAGATTGGAACAATGGGAGCCTGACTTTTAATACCTGAGCAAATAGGGCTATAAAAATAGTTTTTGTCTCTCTAGTAATTTTATTAATTTATGTATATAAGTGTATATAAGTCAATCACAAGCTGCATAGTCAATAATTTTTTTGTAGTTTTAATTTTCTCCAGCTCATCTTACAAGGTGAGTATAGTTTGTTTGTACAGAATTCAATAACCACCTCACTAAACTTTTCTAACCAATTATGAGTTTATGAAGGGAAGTTCCAATGTGTTCAAATGCATTTGCTCAGACTTTAAAAGTATTTTATTCAGACATTAACCACTTGTTTTTGTATATAAAAAAAAATCTGAAATATAAAAACATGATTTTGTAAATGTAAGAAAGAGTAATTGGGATCAGCAGTCAAAAAAGTTTCAATCTTAAACATATTTGTTATACCTATGCTCACTTTGGGGAAATCACAGTTTGTTTTCCATGTTTTGTAGTTGAGGTCTCTTGAATTTCTGTGAACTGGGAGTAGATAACTAATGCATTGCATTATAGTTCATGTATTCAATCAGTGGTAAACTAAAATAAAAACATATGAAAACAAATATGAAATTTAAAAAAGAGAAAACCTCGGAACAATGTATTCAGAAATTAAATAAATAAACATTTAACCTATTTTATTTTAATTAAAATTAGAAATAAAGTGCCATTCTATATTATAATTTTAGCCGATGGTATTATAATTTTCTCTTGCAAAATCTGGTGAAATTTGTAAAATGTGACCACTATCACTTGTGAAAAACATCACCAGTTTTTGAAGCATGCAATCAAACTTACAGTATTGGCAGGTTTATAAGTCATGCACATAAAATCATTTAGTGCAATGATAACTTAAAGGGATATGAAAGTTTTATAGATTAATACATTTCTGCAAACCTTAGGCAAAAAGCAGCCTTTATGTATGCAGCACATTTCATAAAACATGTTATTTTTATTAATATCTAAAAATCCCTCTAATGATTTTGTTGACACCTCCAGGGGGTGTCTACACATACATCTGATAACCTCCAATCAGCATGCAGCATCAGGGGAGCAATATTTACTCACTGTTTACCTGCTGTTGCTTGCTCAGCCAATCTACTTGCAGCTTCCTGCCTGTATGTCAGCAACAATACATAGCCTATATCAGTGTTAACTACATATCCCAGGCTGCTTTGCCGCACAAACGGGAACCCCCAGAGTTAATTTGAACGTTTCAGCTAAACTGATTGGCCAAAACAAATCATTTTACATTTGATGCTAATTGAGCCTGGGTTTGAAGGGTGTTAACCTTGATTTTCAACTGTCAGAATATATTACATTTAGGTGAAATAAATGAAATGTTCAACTGCATGAAAAGAAATGTTCTTTAAATTATTAACACAGAATTACCAGTGTAGAGAGTTTTGCTGCAGCATGTTTAGTTGAAGAAGGGTCTTTACAATGTAGATGAATTGAAGATCATTCTTTGTATATAAATGATGAATTATAAAAATTCAGCACCTTTTAAAAATTATTAAAAAAAAGAGAACATATTATAAAACTTGTGGATTTGAGGCATTTGACCATCTTCATTATCCTAGCCTGATATGATATCAGATATAAGATATAGGTTTTAAATATGGTACACAAAGTTAAAAGTATGGATTATATTTACAAATATGCTATTAAAATACAGTTCTCATTGTAATTCAATAAAGTTTTGCCCTACCATGGAATTTGATATTTGTTGCATATAAAAGAACAAAACTCAGAGAATAGCTTAATATGTTTGCTATTCTGCCTAATGAGTTAATTAAGACTATTTTATGAATTATGATTTTATGAAGTAAACAGAACCATTCAGTGGTAGTCAACCTGGTCCCTACTGCCCACTAGTGGGCGATACAAGCTTTCATGGTGGGCAGTGGGGTAATTGCTAGGTGATGTTGCTGACGAGTGACGTCAGATGCCGGAGACTCGCAGCACCACTCTTGGCTGGTTGGAGAGCTGGTGGGCGGTAAGGAAATGTTACCATTAAAAGTGGGCGGTAGGAATTAAAAGGTTGACTATGCCTGATTTAAACAAAGCAAACACAAGTAAAGACAACCAGCATGACAGTGAAAGACGGCTATTGGCAATACTTAATTTATTTACTAGCTTTTTATAATAAATAAAACCTGTTTTGTGAACATATGACCTTAAATTTAATTCTATAAAATAATAGTTTAAGTTTAGGTTGGTAATTGAAAAGATACATACCTTAAATACTTAACTGAGTGGATTATACAGACCAGACCACAGTTGTTAAATAAATACACAATAATGTGCTTTTGTACTTTGAGAAAGAGAGTTTACACTACCAAACCTTTTGTGACACTTTGATGGAATATTTGAAGGCACTTCATGGGTTGCATACTGTGCAGAGAGAAAAAGGCAGAGAGAAAATGGCAAAAAGGAAGGAGTTCACATATCTAACATAGATGCAATTGATATAATTCATCACGTTACCATTTAGAATTATTAAGGGAGCTCAAATCACCAAAAAACAAAGCATTCTAATAGATACTCAAGTAAATGGCAAGTTTATTTTTAACAAAACTTAATTTGCTAATACAAAATATGTAAATAGATTTAGAGCAATAACATTGCCAAAACACACATTTTCCCCATCTTACAATTTTCTCCAATATTACCTTCCCATTTTTTCATGCATTAACATTAAACTCACAATTTTCCACCAACTGTAAAATACTGCCAACATTATACTTCTATGTTCCAATACCTCAAACATAAAGCCCCATTTACTCACCTGGCATTATTCTACTGCTGATGCTGAATTGCAGAGTCACTATACTCAAGATCACTTCAATTTATGGACAGAGGAGACTTTTTATCAATTTGTGAATAAATAGAATTGGTACACAGCCAAGGAGATAGGATGGTAGGTGTAGAAAGCAAAGTGTGTGTTGAGTGAGAAAATTGTGGTTAAGATTATTGATAAGAGAAACCAATATGTTGAAGTTTTTTTGATTATTGGATTCTTTGCATGTAAGCAAATCCTTTGGTACTTACCATTGTGAGAGATCTGGAGCATTTGTGCTAATCAGCAGAAAAGCAAAATACAGACTGAAATAAATTAGGTTAATTCAACTGAAGAAGAGCGATAGATATACATAGACGTAAAAATTATGAACCATGTTGCATGCTTATGGGAAATTAAATTCTCATAAACTTTTGTTAAAATACTGTTTCATTTGAGATTATGGAATCTAAATACGCGGTTGACAAAAGTGAATGAACGACGAAAGAACGACGAATGAGGCAACTAATAGCTGCCTTTAAGTATATTTTTACATTTTTGTCATGAATATGCATGGTAAACAAGTATAATTTATTGTTTTCTTTTTTATTGCATCAACTGCATGTCACGCGTTTAAAGCAAGGCTGCTTGAACTTTCTTCTTCTGACTTGTGGAGATTTCTTATTTCTGTAACATTCATCCAGAAAGGATACGTATAGAAAACATTGATTTTGGTTTAATCTCCTACTGTGCTCTGTTTCCTCCCATTCCAGAGCTTCTTTGAAAACCTTAGATTATAGTTTTAGTTGGAAATCCCATTGTATTAAAATTGAAGCAAAATCATTTTGTGGTTTAGTCGCACAATAAAGTAAACATTTTAACTTGGTTAGATTTGCACAGTTTCAAGTTTTCATTTAAAATTATGGTATCTTAATTATTCAATTTTATTATCCCAAAATTGTAAATTTCATTACTAATATTTACCTTTGAGATAAAGATGTCCGACTGTTAAATTTCCCATTGCGGTTACTTCATCAGTAGAGTCTGAGGTAATTAAAGGGCACTGCAATACAATTTTTAGAAGATTAGTTTTAACAAATAATTCTTAAAGATAAAATCCTGAGATTTTAAATAAGACTTTGAGAACCTCGTGGAGATTTTAAAGGGTCATCCAAAAGTTCTCCAAGACCTTTCAATATAATTAATTTGGTCACTTATGTTGTTTAAAAGCTACTCTGTTGAAACCTCTTTAGATCTGTCACTTAGTTATCACAATAAAACTAGTTTACATTTCACCTGGAAAACTTCACTTTGTGCTATGTAAAATAATGTAATAATTGTACTATAATTATGTCAATACTGATAATTACTTCTACTTTGTATTTAGATCAGGAAGTACAGAGATACTCAAAGAAGAGTCCATGAATGTAGTGCTAACAACATTTCCTCTGTGAAACATATCCTTAAAAATACAATTTAAAAGTTTGAGCTCTAGTCTCCGAACACTGCCACCTTTTATTTGCACATAACCTTTGCACCCCTTTCTCTCATTGTTTTCTAAAAATGAAATGAACTAATAATTGACTTTCAAATGTGTTCTAAGTTTATTGTGAAAAGACATTGATTTGGTCTAGACAATCTCAAGCTGTCGCTTTTATATTATTAAAAATATGCTGATATCATAAACTATATAATTTTATTTTAAGGTTGAAATGACTGGTTAATCTTTGGTGGAAACTGTAATTGGAAAAAATCATCATTAACTCTATGGATTTAACAACAGAGGAATATTTCAGTGGACTATGGACCACTGAGTAGGTTCAGCTCTAGGAGGAATTTTTGTATATGTTATGCCAAACTAAACTTATTTTTTTATTTAGTTGGTATTAAAGTGCATGTTAGTCATAGCACACTCTATGACTAAATGTCCTATTGGCATGAAACTATAAGTTCTTTTGGGGTTTTAAGCATTGTTATAGAGGGAATGTGCCTGACTGAATTTTATATATTTTTTAAATATATGGCTTTTAATAGTATGGAACCCATGGAGTATACTTTAGCCATTTAGCACATCATTTGGCTCACTAGTATATTGTAAACTGATCGGACCTCCTGAAAAACTGGCACAGACTCATCCTACAATGCATATAATATTATATATTCCTTTTCTACTTTAGTGGGGTTATTTATCAGTTTTCTATGATCCCGGGGATTTTCATTCATTCATAGTCTACTATGTTAAGTGATGGTTTTAATCCCAAATGACTTTAGTTGCACGGTAATAAAAGGAACTTTGAAGTTCATCCATTCTACACACATCCCAACATATAAACATATTTAAGACTTAATTCATAACTAGTAATTAATTAGTGACTACCCTATCTGTACAACTAGTTTGTTGGCCAGGGGTAATCCCTAGCATCACCATTACTTTTCTTCCAAAAATCCAATCACATATTTCAGAGTAATTAAACCACAATTTGTATTTTATTTAATCATCATTTCTTGTCTAATTTAAATTCCTTAAAACTGTCTTCTGAAAGCCCCAGTACACACTCTTGTCCATCCAATGCATCTCATGCTTATTTATCCAACATTGCTGTTGAATACACTGTCACTTAAATATATTCTATATACAAAAAATCCTACTTACTGAACTACATGCTTCATATGATGTGTTGCACAAGCGGATCTGACAGTGTAAATATACTTTATCATAGTTGTTAATAAACTTGAAGCTTTGAAGTGAAAATTGTCCTTGATATGATACCCCATTCTGTGTCACGTTGATGGTAGGATCTGATTGGTTGGGACAGCTAAAGAGATGGAAAAAACTGTGTTTTATTGATAGTTAATACTATTTGAAGGACAATAATATTAACAATTAAGGAATTAAAATGATTTCAGGCTTATATTTTAGACTGGAGCATGGGGGATGTGGACTACACATGGAAATAGACTTTTATGTAACTGCTAAACTCTTTTGGAGATATTTTTTATGTCAACATAGTCCATGCCTATGAAGTAAAATCATTTTGTGGTAGGACCATTAATATATACTTCGCAGAGGTAAATTGTCATCATTTGTCAATGAAACACTTGTTTGTACTTGTCCTATGCACTAAAACGCAATAATGCGGACAGCATTAGACTTCAGCAGAAATTTATTTTTGGCTGCTAAACAATTACGGTAAGAGGTGGTGGATATGATGAATAGAAGAAGAAATAGAGGAAAGAAGTATAGGCACAACATGGAAATACAGGAGTAGAATAATTAGGGAAGAAATAAGGTCCTAGAAAAGTAGCATATTGAGTTGGGGAACAACAACAGATAATCAGGAAAGTGTGTGAACCAAGGGGAAGTAGAGGAAGCAAAGAAAAAGAGACGACAGATATAATTTTCTTACAATTTTCATATTAAAGGCATTACCGTTTTTTATTTTACAATTTAATTGCCAAATATGCTTTGCACCATCATATAGATGATGGAAATGTGTTTTCCTTTTTAAAATTGCTGTGAATTTAACTGAGTTATGAGCTTTTAATTTTACTGGTTTTAGGTTCATCTGCATACCAGTTCTTTTTTAATATAAAAAAAGAAATTATAATTTTCTTTTAAATTAAACTATGAGTCACAAAGTTCCCATGTAAATACGTTGTTTCATGTATATGCAATCAAACATTTTGGTTTGTCTATGTAATGATTTTTTCAGACTACAATTATACAACAGACTACTAGTTTACTTACTTAAACTGTTTTGAACAGCATGCAATGCTAATTGTTACTAACTACTTTCTAATATAGTAAAATTAACTCTAGTTTGATAGTTTCTAGAATGGGCATGTTGCTTATTGCAAAACATAATATGGAAGCTTGTGGACCGGCACTCTGTGTTTCACAAATGTAGTTATGTCTCTGCCTTTTTATAAGAAATAGTAGTTGTTATTGTTTTAAAGATAATATGTATATATATTTCCCAGAATGCAGTGTAATAATGTTTTTCTTGGAATTCTGAGCTGGAAGCAGGTTTTTAAACTTGTTTTAGACATTCAAATGTGAACACAGATGTACTATTTATTTACTGTACTACTGTACGGTGGAGGCTTCTATCACTCTTTTGCCCACCATATTATAAATGATTGTTGTGGTGAACTACCTACTCATAATTTCCACAACACAGGCTGAGATCCCGCTCCATGCTGATGATAGCCAGTAAGCTTGAAACAGCTGTACATGGATTGGATACTCAGCCTGTGTTTAATCCAACCTTGGCTTTGCATTAAAGCTGTGTAATACAGCATGCATAAGCTTAAAGGAAGCCTTGTTTGATAATGGCTATGGATTAAAGAGCGAGGCATTTGTGGGCACATTTGCATGTCCCAGCTCAGCTTCCTAAAATGCAGTGTAATAACTGTTTTTCTCAGAATTCTGAGCTGGAAGCAGGTTTTTAAACTTGTTTTAGACATTCAAATGTATTTATATATATATATATATATATATATATATATATATATATATATATATATATATATATATATATATATTCAGTAAGAGAGTAGTGTGGCACAACTAGAAAAGTGGTATGTAGAAATATTTAACTGGATAGATATTTTTCTGAAAGTAGGGTTTTTTAACCACTATATGATAAGTAATAAAGTTAAATATAATCATTGTGGTATGCACTGTTCTATGTTATTATCTATGCTGATATTTGTGGGAAAAGCTTTAGGGGCCTCTATAGGCAATAACTATTTACCTGCTGTTGCTTGCTCAGCCAATCTACTTGCAGCTTCCTGTCTGTATGTCAGCAACAATACATAGCCCATATCAGTGTTAACTACATATCCCAGGCTGCTTTGCAGCACAAACGGGAACCCCCAGAGTTAATTTGAATGTTTCAGCTAAACTGATTGGCCAAAACAAATCATTTTACATTTGATGCTAATTTAGCCTGGGCTTGAAGGGTGTTAACCCTGATTTTCAACTGTCACAAATTACAAGGCATTTTGCTGACTTCAATGTAAGTATTTAAATGTTTAGTTTGGGATTTGTTTCATGCAAAAAATGTTTGCATGCACTACTAGTTCTCCTCTATCAGATGCATGTATAATCCAGTAAATTTACATGTCCCTTTAACAGCTTCTACATGTATTTCTGCTTCATAGACTGTGTAGATCACAACAAAATGTGGCAAGTTCTTAAAGAGATGGGGATATCAGACCATCTTATCCTCCTCCTGGGGAATCTGTATGTGGACCAAGAAGCTACCATCAGAACCGAACATGGAACAACAGAATGGTTCAAGATCCTGCAAGAAGTGCAATAAGGTTGTATATTCTCACCTCTCAAATTATACATGGAATACCTCATGTGTAAGGTTGAACTGGACGTATCCAAAGCCTAAAGTTCAGGCACATAAAGTTAACCCTATTACATAGAGATCCTCAAAGACCCCCTTGTCACCCTTCCTACCACCTCAGGTATTCATATTGAACCCCCTAAACCCTAGCACCCCATTGTACCTAACACTAAAAACATAAACAAACAGTACAGAAAAAATAAATATACAAAATAAAATATACATTACCTATGCTTTTGGTGCCTTCCAGTGACAATCACCAATGCAAGTGTTCCTCACTATTCAGCCCTTCTATGTTGACTGAAGAATCCTCCTCTCTATTGATTTAATCCCTTGATCTGCATCTTTGGACTGTGGAAATGGGACTTTGTCTAAAAAGTAGCAATGACTGACAGTTTTTTAATTGTGCTTATGCCTTATATACTATTTTGTGGAATCCTTTTAGCTGAAATATGTGTCAATCCTATTTTATAGTTATATTGTTACACAGCTATATGCAGAAATGTTCAACTGCATGAAAAGAAATGGTCTTTAAATTATTAACACAGAATTACCATTGTAGAGAGTTTTGCTGCAGCATGTTTAGTTGTAGAAGGGTCTTTACAATGTAGATGAATTGAAGATCATTCTTTGTATATAAATGATGAATTATGAAAAGTCAGCACCTTTTAAAAATTAGTAAAAAAGAGAACATATTATAAAACTCGTGGATTTGAGGCATTTGACCATCTTCATTATCCTAGACTGATATGATATCAGATATAAGATATATGTTTTAAATATGGTACACAGAGTTAAAAGTATGGATTATATTTACAAATATGCCATTAAAATACAGTTCTCATTGTAATTCAATAAAGTTTTGCCCTTGTATGGAATTTGATATTTGTTGCATATAAAAGAACAAAACTCAGAGAATAGCTTAATATGTTTGCTATTCTACCTAATGAGTTAAATAAGACTATTTTATGAATTATGATTTTAGGAAGTAAACAGAACCATTCAGTGGTAGTCAACCTGGTCCCTACTGCCCACTAGTGGGCGATACAAGCTTTCATGGTGGGCAGTGGGGTAATTGCTAGGTGATGTTGCTGACAAGTGACGTCAGACGCCGGAGACTCGCAGCACCACTCTTGGCTGGTTGGAGAGCTGGTGGGCGGTAAGGAAATGTTACCATCAAAAGTGGGCAGTAGGAATTAAAAGGTTGACTATGCCTGATTTAAACAAAGCAAACACAAGTAAAGACAACCAGCATGACAGTGAAAGACGGCTATTGGCAATGCATTACTTAGTTTCTTTGGTAGCTGTTTATAATAAATAAAACCTGTTTTGTGAACATATGACCTCAAATTGAATTCTATAAAATAATAGTTTAAGTTTAGGTTGGTAATTGAAAAGATACATACCTTAAGTACTTAACTGAGTGGATTATACAGACCAGACCACAGTTGTTAAATAAATACACAATAATGTGCTTTTGTACTTTGAGAAAGAGAGTTTACACTACCAAACCTTTTGTGACACTTTGATGGAATATTTGAAGGCACTTCATGGGTTGCATACTGTGCAGAGAGAAAAAGGCAGAGAGAAAATGGCAAAAAGGAAGGAGTTCACATATCTAACATAGATGCAATTGATATAATTAATCACGTTACCATTTAGAATTATTAAGGGAGCTCAAATCACCAAAAAACAAAGCATTCTAATAGATACTCAAGTAAATGGCAAGTTTATTTTTAACAAAACTTAATTTGCTAATACAAAATATGTAAATAGATTTAGAGCAATAACATTGCCAAAACACACATTTTCCCCATCTTACAATTTTCTCCAATATTACCTTCCCATTTTTTCATGCATTAACATTAAACTCACAATTTTCCACCAACTGTAAAATACTGCCAACATTATACTTCTATGTTCCAATACCTCAAACATAAAGCCCCATTTACTCACCTGGCCTTATTCTACTGCTGATGCTGAATTGCAGAGTCACTATACTCAAGATTACTTCAATTTATGGACAGAGGAGACTTTTTATCAATTTGTGAATAAATAGAATTGGTACACAGCCAAGGAGATAGGATGGTAGGTGTAGAAAGCAAAGTGTGTGTTGAGTGAGAAAATTGTGGTTAAGATTATTGATAAGAGAAACCAATATGTTGAAGTTTTTTTGATTATTGGATTCTTTGCATGTAAGCAAATCCTTTGGTACTTACCATTGTGAGAGATCTGGAGCATTTGTGCTAATCAGCAGAAAAGCAAAATACAGACTGAAATAAATTAGGTTAATTCAACTAAAGAAGAGCGATAGATATACATAGACGTAAAAATTATGAACCATGTTGCATGCTTATGGGAAATTAAATTCTCATAAACTTTTGTTAAAATACTGTTTCATTTGAGATTATGGAATCTAAATACGCGGTTGACAAAAGTGAATGAACGACGAAAGAACGACGAATGAGGCAACTAATAGCTGCTTTTAAGTATATTTTTACATTTTTGTCATGAATATGCATGGTAAACAAGTATAATTTATTGTTTTCTTTTTTATTGCATCAACTGCATGTCACGCGTTTAAAGCAAGGCTGCTTGAACTTTCTTCTTCTGACTTGTGGAGATTTCTTATTTCTGCAACATTCATCCAGAAAGGATACGTATAGAAAACATTGATTTTTGTTTAATCTCCTACTGTGCTCTGTTTCCTCCCAATCCAGAGCTCCTTTGAAAACCTTAGATTATAGTTTTAGTTGGAAATCCCATTGTATTAAAACTGAAGCAAAATCATTTTGTGGTTTAGTCGCACAATAAAGTAAACATTTTAACTTGGTTAGATTTGTACAGTTTCAAGTTTTCATTTCAAATTGTGATATCTTAATTATTTAATTTTAATATTCCAAAATTGTAAATTTCATTACTAATATTTACCTTTGAGATAAAGAGGTCCGACTGTTAAATTTCCCATTGCGGTTACTTCATCAGTAGAGCCTGAGGTAATTAAAGGACACTGCAATATAATTTTTAGGAGATTAGTTTTAACAAATAATTCTTAAAGATAAAATCCTGAGTCATTTTAAATAAGACTTTGAGAACCTTGTGGAGATTTTAAAGGGTCTTCCGAAAGTTCTCCAAGACCTTTCAATATAATTAATTTGGTCATTAATGTTGTTTAAAAGCTACTCTGTTGAGACCTCTTTAGATCCGTCACTTTGTTATCACTCAATATACTCTATACAACCAGTTTACATTTCACCTGGAAAAGTATTTTAATTAGCACTTTGTGCTATGTAAAATAATGTAATAATTGTACTATAATTATGCCAATACTGATAATTACTATATATTTCTACTTTGTATTTAGATCAGGAAGTACAGAGATACTCAAAGAAGAGTCCATGAATGTAGTGCTAACAACATTTCCTCTGTGAAACATATCCTTAAAAATACAATTTAAAATTTTGAGCTCTAGTCTCCGAACACTGTCACCTTTTATTTGCACATAACCTTTGCACCCCTTTCTCTCATTGTTTTCTAAAAATGAAATGAACTAATAAATTAATTTGACTTTCAAATGTGTTCTAAGTTTATTGTGAAAAGATATTGACTTGGTCTAGACAATCTCAAGCTGTCGCTTTTATATTATTAAAAATATGCTGATATCATAAACTATATAATTTTATTTTAAGGTTGAAATGACTGGTTAATCTTTGGGGGGAACTGTAATTGGAAAAAATCATCATTAACTCTATGGATTTAACAACAGAGGAATATTTCAGTGGACTATGGACCACTGAGTAGGTTCAGCTCTAGGAGGAATTTTTGTATATGTTATGCCAAACTAAACTTATTTTTTTATTTAGTTGGTATTAAAGTGCATGTTAGTCATAGCACACTCTATGATTAAATGTCCTATTGGCATGAAACTATAAGTTCTTTTGGGGTTTTAAGCATTGTTTTAGAGGGAATGTGCCTGACTGAATTTTATATATTTTTTAAATATATGGCTTTTAATAGTATGGAACCCATGAAGTATACTTTAGCCATTTAGCACATCATTTGGCTCACTAGTATATTGTAAACTGATCGGACCTACTGAAAAACTGGTACAGACTCATCCTTCAATGCATAAAATATTATATATTCCTTTTCTACTTTAGTGGGGTTAATTATGAGTTTTCTATGATCCTGGGGATTTTCATTCATTCATAGTCTACTATATCAAGTGATGGTTGTAATCCCAAATGACTTTAGTTGCACGGTAATAAAAGGAACTTTGAAGTTCATTCATTCTAGCTCATATTTCAAGTCTCACACATCACAAAATATAAACATATTTAAGTCTTAATTCATAACTAGTAATTAATTATTGACTATCCTATCTGTACAACTAGTTTGTTGGCCAGGGGTAATCCCTAGCATCACCATTACTTTTCTTCCAAAAATCCAATCACATATTTCAGAGGAATTAAACCACAATTTGTATTTTATTTAATCATCATTTCTTGTCTAATTTAAATTCCTTAAAACTGTCTTCTGAAAGCCCCAGTACACACTCTTGTCCATCCAATGCATCTCATGCTTATATATCCAACATTGCTGTTGAATACGCTGTCACTTAAATATATTCTATATACAAAAAATCCTACTTACTGAACTACATGCTTCATATGATGTGTTGCACAAGCGGATCTGACAGTGTAAATATACTTTATCATAGTTGTTAATAAAATTGAAGCTTTGAAGAGAAAATTGTCCTTGATATGATACCCCATTCTGTGTCACGTTGATGGTAGGATCTGATTGGTTGGGACAGCTAAAGAGATGGAAAAAACTGTGTTTTATTGATAGTTAATACTATTTGAAGGAGAATAATATTAACAATTAAGGAATTAAAATGATTTCAGGCTTATATTTTAGACTGGAGCACGGTGTATGTGGACTATGCATGGAAATAGACTTTTATGTAACTGCTCAACCCTTTTGGAGATATTTTTTATGTCAACATAGTCCAGGCCTATGAAGTAAAATCCTTTTGTGGTAGGACCATTAATATAGTCAAGGTAAATTTTCATAATTTGTCAATGAAACACTTGTCTGTACATGTCCTATGCACTAAAACGCAATAATGAGGACAGCATTAGACTTGAGCAGAAATATATTTTTGGTTGCTAAACAACTTACGGTTAAGAGGTGGTGGATATGATGAATAGAAGAAGAAATAGAGGAAAGAAGTATAGGCACAACATGGAAATGCAGGAGTAGAATAATTAGGGAAGAAATAAGGTCCTAGAAAAGTAGCATATTGAGTTGGGGAACAACAACAGATAATCAGGAAAGTGTGTGAACCAAGGGAAGTAGAGGTAGCAAAGAAAAAGAGACGACAGATATAATTTTCTTAAACTTTTCATATTAAAGGCATTACCATTTTTTATTTTACAATTTAATTGCCAAATATGCTTTGCACCATCATATAGATGATGGAAATGTGTTTTCCTTTTTAAAATTGCTGTGAATTTATGAGCTTTTAATTTTACTGGTTTTAGGTTCATCTCCATACACAATATGAAAGCTAGTGGACCAGCACACTATGTTTCACAAATGTAGTTATGTCTCTGCCTTTTTATAAGAAATAGTAGTTGTTATTGTTTTAAAGATAATATGTATATATATATTTCCCAGAATGCAGTGTAATAATGTTTTCTTGGAACTCTGAGCTGGAAGCTGTTTTTTTAACTTGTTTTAGACATTCAAATGTGAACACAGATGTACTATTTATTTACTGTACTACTGTACGGTGGAGGCTTCTATCGCTCTTTTGCCCTCCATATTATAAATGATTGTTGTGGTGAACTACCTACTCATAAGGACCACAACACAGGCTGAGATCCCGCTCCATGCTGATGATAGCCAGTAAGCTTGAAACAGCTGTACATGGATTGGATACTCAGCCTGTGTTTAATCCAACCTTGGCTTTGCATTAAAGCTGTGTAATACAGCATGCATAAGCTTAAAGGAAGCCATGTTTGATAATGGCTATGGATTAAAGAGCGAGGCATTTGTGGGCACATTTGCATGTCCCAGCTCATCTTCCTAAAATGCAGTGTAATAACTGTTTTTCTCAGAATTCTGAGCTGGAAGCAGGTTTTTAAACTTGTTTTAGACATTCAAATGTATTTAATATATATATATATATATATATATATATATATATATATATATATATATATATATATATATTCAGTAAGAGAGTAGTGTGGCACAACTAGAGAAGTGGTATGTAGAAATATTTAACTAGATAGATATTTTTCTGAAAGTAGGGTTTTTAACCACTATATGATAAGTAATAAAGTTAAATATAATCAGTGTGATATACAGTGTTCTATGTTATTATCTATGCTGATTTTTGTGGGGAAAGCTTTAGGGGCCTCTATAGGCAATAACTAAAAATAACAATATCTGATCAATTCTTAATCAGTTAAAAAAAATGTAAACATCTTTCCCAACTGATTGTCCACCCTCTAACTAATGTGGCAAAAGTGCATATGATGATTTCAGTGACGCTTTATTAATGTTCCTAAAATACTTTGAATGTTATCTAGCCTACCTATGAGTTTTGTGATTACATATTTACATTTCCTCTTTTTTGTAAGGTCCACAAATATTTACCTGCATATTAATTCCTATTAACTAATTTAATAAAAAAATAATCATTTTATTATTGCTACTACTATTTCTAGTTCACAAATGGCAGGCTTAAATCTGATAAAAGACAAATAATTAATTCATACTTGTCCTTTATGATATAGTATTTCGCAGGATTCCAGTTCTCAGATGTAGATGTTAGGTAGCAGTTTTCCATGACCAACACAAAGTCATTGTTCGTGGTGGGTTCCACTGTTACTCCAACATACAATGTAACATCTGTCTTCAGCCACGCATCTTGTTCCTCATACAGTGTGGTGTAATCAGAATCTTTAAATAGGCCCATCTTTGCTGAATATACTTCAGTTCCAGAAGTGGTAAGAGTAACTGAACTGCAACAACATTTAATTTAACATGGAACAAAAGATTAAATCAAACCACCTTATATACAACACTATGCAGTAGATAGATAGATAGATAGATAGATAGATAGATAGATAGATAGATAGATAGATAGATAGATAGATAGATAGATAGATAGATAGATGGATGGATAGATAGATAGATAGATAGGCAGGTAGATGGATAGATAGATAGATGATAAATAGATAGATATATAGATAGATAGATAGATAGATAGATAGATAGATAGATAGATAGATGGATGGATAGATAGATAGGCAGGTAGATGGATAGATAGATAGATGATAAATAGATAGATAGATAGATGATAAATAGATAGATAGATAGATAGATAGATAGATGATAAATAGATAGATAGATAGATAGATAGATAGATAGATAGATAGATAGATAAATAGATAGATAGATAGATGATGGATGGATGGATGGATAGATAGATCAATAGATTGATAGATATATAGATAGATAAATAGATAGACTGATAGATTATAGATAGATAGATAGATAGATAGATGGTTAAATGGGTAGATAGATAGATAGATAGATGATAAATAGATAGATAGATAGATAGATAGATAGATAGTTGGATAGATAGATAGATAGATAGATAGATAGATAGATAGATAGATAGATAGATGATAAATAGATAGATAGATAGATAGATCTATAGATAGATAGGCCCATCTAGACTGTCTATGGTAACTACCTAAGAAATAAACCTTATGCACATTCCAGGCATCCTACAATAACACCACCCTGCTATGTACAAAAACATTACTAGATAATTCACATATTTCCAGCATAATGCCAATTGAGACTCAGAAGACTTTTTAAATAATTTCTGTGGTTCAGTTCATTTTTAAAGTTGCAAATTTTGTAATAAAACTTATGAATAAATATGTCACAAGAAAACCTATTTCAAGGTATTTTATATAAATTTCAGCTTTCAAAATCAAAATATAGTACATATATTATAGAGAACCATGCCTACCTCACAAATGGGGTTACTGATAACCATAACATAGTTTCCATCTCTACTGGATAAGAACAGGAAATATTGAACTGATCCGCATGTCCTATAGATGATCCATCAGATGGTAGTGTGAGATACACTGTATTTATAGAAGTCAAATGAGTTCTGTTTGCCTAGAAATATATAAAATCTGTTAATTTCGAAGATTGCCATTTTTGTATTTTTCCAACCTTTGAAGCATATTTACGCATTTCTAGACCCATCTATGCTAGGACAGGTTTAAAGGATATTCTTGTATGGAGAAAGTGCATCAAAATAGCTAAAGTACTAACCGGTCCTTACAAGAAGTTTAAAATGATCGTGGCCTTCAAGCACTGAAACTGATCAATCAGTCTCTAAGGAAGGGGGGGGGGGCAAAAGATCCACAAAATCTGTCTCTTCCACCCCTGAAGAGGCTAGGAGAAACAACTAAAGACACAGCATTGGGGGGAGGGGGGTATAGACAGGAGACAAAGACACATAGGAGAGACAGAGACATGAGAGAGAGACATAGGAGGGAGAGACAGGACAGAGAGAAACACAGGACAGATAGAGAAGGAGAGATAGAGAGGGAGAGACAGGAGAGAGAGAGAGAGAGACAGGAGAGACAGAGACATGAGAGAGAGACAAATAGGAGGGAGAGACAGGAAAGAGAGAAACAGAGGACAGAGAGAGAAGGAGAGAGATAGAGAGGGAGAGACAGGAGAGAGACAGGAGAGAGAGAGAGAGAGAAACAGGAGAGAGACAGGAGAGAGAGGTCCACAAGAAAGAGAGCGACACAAGAGAGACAGAGACATGAGAGAGAGAGAGAGAGAGAGAGAGAGAGAGCGAGAGAGGCGAGAGAGAGAGGCACACAGGCAAGAGAGAGACACAGGAGAGACAGAGACATGAGAGAGAGAAAGACATAGGAGAGAGACAAGACAGAGAGAAACACAGGACAGAGAGAGAGGGAGAGAGATAGAGAGGGAGAGACAGGAGAGAGAGGCACACGAGAAAGAGAGAGACACAAGAGAGACAGGGACACAAGAGAGAGACACACAGGAGAGAGAGACAGAACAGAGAGAGAGAGTGAGAGAGAGAGAGAGACAGGAGAAAGAGTGAGAGGAGAGAGAGAGACTGGACAGAGAGGGAAAGAGAGAGGGAGAAACAGGAGCGATAGAGACAGGAGAGAGTGAGAGAGAGAGAGAAAGAGAGAGAGAGAAGAAAAAGAGAAACAAAAACAGAACAGAGAGAGAGGGAGAGACAGGAGAGAGACAGGATAGAGAAAGACACACACAGGAGAGAGAGAAAGAGAGACACAAGAGGTAAGTTAATTAAATGTTTGGCCAATAATGATGGCTAATATATAAGTTGATAATTTTGTACGGTCCGCAAATGGTGATATAAATATCCAAATTACATTACACTAAAATGTTTATTAAAAATAGGTAGTGGGATAAAATAATTTGACGTTTATTTAGTTATATCGACAACGTCGCAATTTGAATATTAAAACATAATTAAACATTGTTAAAAACAATTTGTGTTAACAGAACCCATTGTTTCTGTTTTGATTGGTAAGGATATATGAATAAATCTTAACTATGATCCTCAAAGGGATTCCTCCTCACTGGAAGGCACAGTCTGTTACTGTAGCCCCAAAGCTATCTAAACCCTACTGTACAATAACTAGTATGCTACAATATGTACAATATTGTAATTCCTGCTAGCTCTGTTGTAGTGTCTTGGTTAGACCCTCTCCTGACGTACGTTTCACCGCACAGGATCATAGTTAAGATATATTTGTATATCGCTATGAACCACAACAAAAACAAAAGATTCAGTACACAATATTTTTTTTAACAACTTTTAATTATGTTTTAATATTAAAATTACACTGCTGCCTATATAATTAAATATACTACAAATTATTTTATCCTACTACCTATCTTTGATGGTTATAACATTTCGCCGACTGCAAGGACTAAAGTGACTGAAGCTCCTATAGGCAGCCTAAATACCATACAATAAAAAATAAATATATTTAAACACACTGGGCCTCATTCTATTAGCGGCCACAGCCGTTGCGGGGCCGCAAGGACCGGCCGCAAGCTATTCTGCTATTCTATTCCCTTACGGCCGGGGGCTCCGGCAGGCTTGCGGCCGGTGCCTTGCTATCTCTTGCGGCCGCTCGCGCCGGAGGAAAGCCTTTGATCTAAAACGGCCGCAAGAGATTTGCAATTCAATTGCTCCGGGAAACCTCTCTGCAAGGCTAAAAGCGAGCCGCAGCTTACTTGCAGGAAAGAGGTCCCGCTAGCACCAATTAAGCACATAAAATAGCTCAAATAAAGCCATCCTGCACTTTGAGAAGACTATAAAGGGATTTTAGGTGTTAGAAAAAATAGCACATAATTATCCTGTACTCAAATCCGTAAAATATTTTAATTTTAATATCCGTAAAATATCCATGTAAAAAGTCCAGAGTGCTTGGAGCACCTCAGACACACCCACGCCGCAGCCGGAAAATAAACAGTTAATTTGAACTCGGGTTTGGGCAGATGTGCAAGCTTGAGAGTGGGTTCCTTTTAATCCTCATGTCCCCCAATATGATCCCTAGCATTTACAGAGCTGTACAGTGCAGGCTTGAATTTATTTTTGCGTTTTTATATTTCTGAGATTACGGCCGGTTCCAAGATATGCGGCCGGCCGTAAAAGGAGATCCTTGCGGGGCCGTATAATAGAATCGCGAGTTAACTGAACCCCCGCAAGGAATCGCAGCCTTACGGCCGATTTACGGCCGATAATAGAATGAGGCCCACTGAAAGTACTAAGATATTTAGAAGACTAGTTATTACATGCAACATTATCTGTGTCATATTAAAAACATGTTTTTTTTAATATATGAAAGAAATATTGAGAGTTCTATTTTTTATATATAAATATTATAATTAGACAATGCACTTACTACAAGTTCTGCTCCACAATAACCTTTTCTTGGAAGTGTGATAATTGTGACATAATTTGTATCTCTTCTTTCAATGAAGCTTGCACAGTTAATATCTCTGAGGTGCATTGTGGAGATGTTATACCCCAAACTTTCCAACAGGCATTTGCTTAACGATAGTTTGATTTGTGTTAGTCCACAGGTTTCTGAAAAATTAGAAAAAAACAAGGTCCCATAAGAGAGTACTCGGAAATGTTGTAACTAACAGGCTGAAATAAGTTATTAAACCCTGACAAGCCCACTATGTGCTCTTAAATCCTCTGCCTTTGTGCAACATATTTGAATACGCCTGCATGGGATCTTAGGACATAACTTGCTCTTTTTGCGTGCCCGTGTTTGATTAGTTTGTTGTTTAGTATATTTATGTGAGCTTTGTAGCACTTAAGGTTACCCCGGCTTCAGAGTTCCTTTTGGCAAGCATCATGCTGGTAATGTGGCCTGCCATACGCACCTATAGACGACTATTTGGAGCATGAATTAAAGAGCAACAGTTCTCAGTTGTTTTGCTCTGTGGCCCAATCTGGCATTTCCTGTACTGTGTTTGCGATTTTAGGCTTGTTATTGTACTACTTTGATTTCTGTTTCCTGGCCCTTGGTGTTCTGGGATTTATCCCTCTTTGTCTGGGCATTTCCTCTGCAGAACTGACAGCTGCAGTTACAGGTGCCATCCACCAGAGCTGTGAGTTTTCAGGCACCATCAAGTTCTAGGGAAGGCAAAGAACTATTCTTCCCTCCGACGTGGCGCAACTCAACGGCGCTAAATCGACAGAAAGGCCATCACTATATTCGTCTCAGGCACTCGGCCCCCCAGGGCCTCAGGCACGCCTCTCATAGCTCAAGGCCCCTTCTGTCGGCTCGCCTTATATGGTCAAATGGTGAGCGCCATCTGATGGCCAGAGGCTTAACTGCAGCTGTCAGATTTTGCGGTGGTGAAGAGGGAATGGACTGTGTTATGACTTGCTCCCCTGGTCTCTGGCACCCTGGTCCTTACGTATTACTTAATTTCTCCTTTGTGCTCTGAGCATTGCACTAGTCTTTTGCCATTCCTATATTTTGTCTGGTGGTTTCTATCCTCTTGCTATACACCAACTACTTGGACTCCCTTTACACTATGAAATATAACTAAATAATATCTTATAGCCTTACTTTCGAAACTGTTTGATTCCAATCCACTGCTTAAACTGGATATATTTTTGCATTGACATTCCAACACGCTGTTAACTCTCTTGCATTCTTCATCAGGAGCACATTTCGAGCAATTAAATAAAGGTTCTAAAAAGAAATGCATTTTATTAGAATTATTAATTGGTTAAGAATTAGAATATTTCATATATATTACATAAAAATTCTTACCAGTACAATAAGCCAAAAAGCAAGTTGGGGAACTGTCCAATTTATACACGTAAAATCCCCCTGGACAAGCTCTAATGGATATAGAAGAAGCCCAGCTACAACAGCTTCCTCCCCAGTTTGCACAAGCTGTACGAGTGACAACGCCGTCCTCTGTTGTGGGATGACTCCCATTCAACCACATGGGGCTATGTGCACCACAGCTTAGTATTGGTACACAGTAATCAGGCATCTGTTGATCACTTGCTCCCTTAAAGCGGTACCAGCCTTGTAGACCACGATCACAGTGAACCCATGAATGGTGATAATAGTATGCATTAATGTCATGTCTATTAGCAGTACTACGCCATGATTCATCAAGCACTGTATGGTTAGAACATGGGTCAATGCAGTTATATGATCCAATGAATTTAGTGCAGTCTGAGTTATAATCACACTGGGCTCCTTGTTGACATTCATTAATTTCACAGTATTTCCCGTCTCCAAAATATCCAGAAGGGCATTTGCAGCTGTACCACCCAGCTCCAGTTGAGCAAACAGCTGAAGCATGACAGTCACTACGATTGAAACTATAACACATATTACTGAGTACACAACCCCATGACTGTGTGTATTTATATCCACTATAACAGGCACAACTGTAAGATCCAATTGAGTTCACACAATAACCGTAATTGCATTTGGTCAACCAGTAATCATCACATTCATCTACATCATAGCAATATGACCCATTTCCTGCAAACCCTTGTTTACAAGTGCACTTTTGATAACCACCAAATTCTTCACAAGATGCATTTACATGACAGCTGGAGTCTGAACAGTTTCCTGCAAAATAAAATAAAATATGTGAGTATTGTTGTATAGAGGTAGCCTCTGGTATTGAACGTTACTTTGCTGAATAATTGAATAATATGCAAGTTTTATCAGTTTTGAATAGCTTCTCTTAGTTCCAGTGTCCCAGAGCGTTTTTGGTTTCAGTACCGTAATGTACACCTATTATTGGTGTCGTAGAATCATCCTTACCTACTAGTTCCAAGCCTATAAATGAAAAAAGAAAAGAAACATTTGCATTGGAAATATACTCTGTCTGTATCAAAACAATTAATATCTCCATGAGACAACATTTTACAAGTATTCAATTATAACTTATAAGCACACATCGCAGTTGCATAGTGTTCTAGGCTTTAAAGGACACCAAATTAATGTACCGTATATACTCGAGTATAAGCCGACCCGAGTATAAGCCGAGGCACCCATTTTACCACAAAATACTGGGTAAAATGAGTGACTCGAGTATAAGCCGAGGGTGGGAAATGTGCTGCCCCCTGTGTCCCTCTTGTGCCCTCTGTGTCCCCCCTCTCTCTCCTGTGTCTCTTCTCCCCTCTCCCTTTCCTGTGTCTCTTCCCCCCTCCCTTATCACCCTCCTCAACCCCCTCCTCATTCTCAACCTCCCTCCTCAACCCCACTCCTCATCCTCAACCCCACTCCTCATCCTCAACCTCCCTCCTCATCCTCAACCTCCCTCCTCATCCTCAACTCCCTCCTCTACCTCCCTCCTCAACCCCCCCATCCTCAATCCCCCTCCTCAACCCCCCATCCTCAATCCCCCTCCTCAACCCCCACATGCTCAATCCCCCTCCTCACCCCCATCCTCATCCTCTCTCCTCAACCCCCCATCCTCAATCCCCCTCCTCAACCCCCCCATCCTCATCCTCTCTTCTCAACCCCCCATCCTCAATCCCCCTCCTCAGTCCCCCATCCTCAACCCCCCTCCTCAACCTCCCTCCTCAACCTCCCTTCTCAACCCCTTCCTCAACCTCCCTCCTCAACCCCCTCATCCTCAACCTTAACTTCCCTCCTCAACCTCAATCCCCTTCAACCCCCCTCCTCAACCTCAACCCCCCCTCAACCTCCCTCAACCCCAACCCCCCTCCTCAACCCCCCTCCTCAACCCTTCTCCTCCACCTAAACCCCCCTCCTCATCCCTTCTCCTCCACCTAAACCCCCTCAACCCCCTTCCTCCACCTAAACCCCCCTAAATACCTCCCCCCTCTCCCCTCACTTACCTGCTTGTGCTGCGGCCTCCGCTCCTTGACCCGGCGCACATGTGACGTCACATGCACGCCGCGTCAGGCCCGGTATATGCTAATGACGCGGCATGCATGTGACGTCACATGCGCGCCGGCGCCGGGTCAAGGAGCGGAGGCCGGAGCACAAGCAGGTAAGTTAGGGGAGAGGGGGGAGGTATTTAGGGGGGTTTAGGTGGAGGAGGGGGGTTTATGCTGAGAAGGGGGGAAGGAAAGAAACACGGGGGGGTAGAAAGACACACGGGGGGGTTAGAGACACAGAGACACACGGAGGGGTTAGAGGCACACGGGGGGGTTAGAGGCAGACGGGGGGTTAGAGGCACACGGGGGGGGTTAGAGACACACGGGGGGGTTAGAGAGACATGGGGGGAGAAGGACTCGAGTATAAGCCGAGGGGGCCCCTTTTTGCCTTAAAAAAAGGGCTGAAAACTTATACTCAAGTATATACGGTAATTCTTTTTATATTTCTATTTAATAGAAAATATCTAAACATATTATTTATTTTAAGTTGAAGTTTCAGATACTGCATTTTATAAAACAGATTATTATTAAAAAATCATGCTAATTTATTCCAGTACTTTTAATGAATATTTGTGTATAACATAAATAACATTCAACTTTGATAATTTATATAAAATAATTGCAAAAGTATTTTTTTTTAAATCACGTAAATTAAATATCTTGTACTCAGGGCCGGATTTACCTTTCTGGGGCCCCTAGGCAGTGAAGTGAAGGAGCCCCTGTGAGTGTGTACACAAGGTATGCACACACTAATTTTTCCCTTTTCTGTGAGTGTACAGCGCCCTCTTGCTATGTTTTTTCCGATAACAGACATTAACAACATAGTTATTCATACACACGCCAAACAATTACTTGTTTATTAAATGCATTTAAAAGTAGGACATATTATTTATATTTTTCTAAGCTAAAAATGGGGGCGCCCTTCACAGGGAAGTGCCCCAAGGCAGCTGCTTTGTTTACCTAAAAGGTAATCCGGCCATGCTTGTACTACATTTATTTTTAAGTTGTTCTTTTTGAATGCATATTACTTAAAAGTAATAGATAATAGTAGACCTAATTTTTTTGCTTTAAATTGACTTTGGAGAAATGTCAAAGTCATAATTTAAATATGATTGGAAGTATGTGTATTATAAGTGTAACAAAAATCATAGCAATACAAATGCTGACATAAAGCAAATCAAACAAAACAACACGTAGTATAAAATAAAAATAACTCATAAATAAAAGGAAAACAATATCACAATTATAAGTTAACAACATCTGATCCTAAGCAAAACAAGAGGTTGTACTGCAACTGGAGTGCTAGTAGAAATATCAACCTACTCACCTGTGAATCCCAATATTCTTATGGAAAATATTCCATTGCCAGACAAGATTAAAAGCCAGCTCCCAGGATCAGGATATTTCAGAAGATAGGAACTTCCAGAAATATAAGACTGAGTTCTCACAAAAGTAACAATGTTGCCTGAAAAAAATAAAGCATTGCCGGGAAATGCTGCATAAACGTTGTGTAATTTAACCAAAACATTTTCCTCTAAGGCCTGCTGGAAAATTGATGAGAGCTCCCTTAGAGCACTTGCAAGGTTTTGAGTGTCCCCCCAAAAAAGGGCCATTGAAGTCACCACATGTTCTCTGTACTATTAGATAAAAAAAAACATGTGGAAAAAGTGTTTTCCATTTTAAAATGAATGTTGAATTCATGAAGTTATGGTCAATGCAAATTCTTGTGTGAGCGCTCATTTTCCACATGATTTTCCACTCTTTAGCTGATGGTGCAGAGCACATTTGGTGACTTTAGTTGCCCTTTTTTTTTTTTTTCTGACTATTCAATTTGAATGTATAGCCTCTACACGTCTTTGGGAATTTATTTTATAAATAATTATTTATTTGTGTTTTTCTTAAGCATCTATAGCTTAAGAAGGAATGGAGTATTTTGTGCTTTGTTTTTTGATGTACAAATTACAGGTTATTCTGATTTTCCCATAATGGAAGTCATCCAGTCAGTTATTCTCTTCTTTCTAATTTCTAGCTGCTGCATTTCTTATTCTGAATCAAACATGTGTCTGCTTCATATTTTACTTGAATTGTATATGTGTCCATTATATGATTTCATTTTAACAGAATCAGATATTGTTTGAAATAAAATATCCCAGTAATAAAATAGCATCGGTAAATGGAATTACAGCTCATTTTTTTTTTACAGTACAATACATACCAAGGGGATCAATAAGCTGGAGGCTAGGATTTCCACCCGTACTAATTAGCATATATGTTAAGGACTTTGTAACATTAAACACTTCTCTGTGTTCCCCAGTAACAGATACATCCACATTTAGTACACGCAAATAACCGACTGGTTTAGCAATAAATAAATCCAAGCCATATGCTGCCTGTAATAAGAAAGTGAAAACAATAAAATCAGCATAAGTTTAGCATCATACTGGTATGTTTGGTTTCTTGGATTTATATGTCATGCAAATAAAAACAAAATGTAATAAATATGATATTTCTTTCCTTATTTTTTATGACTTCTTGTTCACTGTATCTTATGGAGTTCAGCTACACTTCCCTGTCAAGGTCGAAACGTACTTCTGGGGTTTGCTGTTTCTTCTGTTCAAGGTAGAAGTGTCTGATATTTTGGGGCTGGATCACTCTACAAGATATTTCACCCAGTGATGGGCACAAGTGGCTAAAAGAGGCTGCTCTCAAATCATGTCCATAGAACTGATCTATTAAGGTTAGTTTGTTCTTTGATTGAGCTCCTCTAATTTGCTTTTTTTTCTTACTTTTTATGATTGTCACTCAAATCCTGGTTTCTGTGAATACATAATTTAAAGTTTTATCAGAGGCCAAATATTGTTACAGGCAAGATCTCAGGGTCCACTTCTTTCTTATATATTGTAACAGAGTTAAGCAAAGAATGCCCTTAGAGGTGGGTTTACTTAAAGAGGCTGGAAGATTTCTCTGGAGAAACAAAGAGTTAACTCCGGGAAGTGATCAGAGGCTAATTGAAGCCCAGCTGTGGATAAGACAACAGCAGGGAGATGGGTGGAGGACTCACTTAGGCTTGGGCCTAAGCAGTGTGAGCAGTGTGTGAAATCTATTGAAAGAGGTCCTTTTGGTGAGCTACTGTTAGCGGCACCAAGGCAGATTGCAGATCAGAGCAAAGCCAGGTCGGATTGCCGAGCAGAGCAAAGCCAAGGCGGATTGCAGAGCAGAGCAAAGCCAAGGCGGAGTGCAGAGCAGAGCAAAGCCAAGGAGGGTTGCAGAGCAGAGCCAAATCGTTCTACAGAGCAGAGCCAAGACGGTTTGCACAGCGGTTTAAAGGCAAAACTGTTTTTGCCTGGAAGCTGGCCACAGAGAAAGAGGTTTCCAAATTTAAAGACTGTGTAAATTAACCCCAGGGCGAAGGCTGCAGTATACCTGAGGATTTGCCAGCGCTGTTGCTAAAAGGCATATTAAGGGTCCCTGGAGTTTGGAGCATTTCTGAGAGACGGGCGGGCCGAATGCTCCCCTTTCTACTGATGAAGATATTTACAAGGGAACTGTGTGATTTGTTATACCATTGGCTGATGTAAGCCATATTGTGGTGTACTTTTGGGAATTTTAATAAAAAGATTAAAATAATACATGATCTTCTTGCTGGTAATCTAGAAGGTAGCAGGTCAAACTACCACAATATATATATATGCATAACTTTTTTTACCAGTACTAAAATATTACGAAAAAATCTATAAAAGTGTATATCTATAAAATGCTTATCATAGATAATTCAAAATTATAAAAGTGCCCACACAAGAATAACTTCAGAATAACTTCAGTTTACCCCGCTTGATGCTACATGTTTTAGCACTGATTCGCTATAGTGCTGTTTTCCTGTAATTCTCAGCTTTAGCTCTATTTTTGTCCACTGATCCTCGTTTAACGCTCTGCTTCACAATTACGCTGCACTTGATGCTCAGAACAGTATCAGAGCATTAAATGAGTCCGCAGAGGAGAGAAACAGAAAAAGACTGAAAACAGAGAGAGAGAGCCACAGGAGAACCCCAAGTGCTACCTACAACACCCAGCGGCAATATTTTCATTACTCACTTGTTTCTTATAAGATGGTTGGTCATTTTAATTGTTAATTGTCTAATAAAATTTATATTAATTTGATCTCTTTGTACTGTTTTACAAATCATGTCTGAGCACAAGGAAGACCCGGCTAAGTTAAAGTGCCTGGGGAAAGGGGAGCAGCAAGTGAATTTTGGAGTGAGTCTGAAATTGCCAATCTCCAAAATCCGCACCATCCCCATAAAGAGAAGATACTATAAAGTCTTCAGTGACCACCAGCACTGCATCTTCTGCAAAGAAGATTACCCGCTCCAGATGCTGCACCCTGGAGGAATTAGAGAAAGTATGTCCATCTGGATAGACGATGAACTGGATCATAACATGCCTCTCAGCCAGGCGATCATTATGGAGAAGGTGAGGAGCACTTACAACTATATCCAGACACAAACACCAGATGTGACAAAGAGCTTCTCAGCCAGTAGAAGTTGGTTTGACCTCTTCAAAAAAAGGAGCAACCTAAACAACATAAAGGTCACAGGAGAAACAGCAAATACTGACACCTGGGCTGCCGTCGCCTTTCCAGCCACTTTGAAGGATATTATGGAACGAGGCAACTATCCACCAGAACTAGTATTCATCGTAGATGAGACTGGCTTCTTCTGGAAGTGGATGCCAAGCAGCACATTAATATCATGGGTGCAGAAGAGAGCAACGGGCTTCAAAGCGGCACAAGACTGGCTAACCCTTCTTCTGGGTGGAAATGCTAACGGTGACTTCAAAAGCATGCCATTGCTGGTCTGTCACACAAAGACACACAGAGCAATGAAGGGCATTGCTAAATCCAGTTTGTCAGTTATTTGGCAATTTAACAGGAAGCCCTGGATCACCATGGACATTTTAAAGAGGTGGTTCAGCAAGCATTTCTGCCTTACCGTGCAGTGCTATTGTAGGCACAAAGGACTTGAGGTCAAAGCGTTCCAAATAGTGGACAATGCTCCAAGCCTCCCTACCAACTTGACTGAGCTTCTCTGCTGCGTCCCGGTGGAAGCATTATTCCTGCCACCGAGCACTACTTTGATCATCCAACCTATGTACCAGGGGGTCATGCGACCTTCAAGGCCTGCTATCTCTGCAGCACATTCCACCAGCTCACTGACTAGGTGGACAGCAAGGACAAACAATCCATGATGGGTTTTTGGAAGAAGTACATCAACATGCAGGCCAACACATCGATTTATCCTTGAAGAAAGTGACATAGCAATGTCTAAAAGCTGTGTGGAAGAAGATATGGCCAGAGCTAAGTGGAGATGTGCAATCAAAAGAGCCCATCATAGCAGAGATAGTGGACCTTGTGACCACGGCTGGACTGGGAGATGCGGATGCCAGGACATAGAGGATTTGGTCCAGGCTTCAGGAGAGAGCCTGACCAATGAGGACCTACAAAAACTGGCACAACAGGGCATTGAGGAAGCCCAAGACAGCAGTGACTCTGACAAAGAGCAACAAAAAGATCTAGCAGCCGAGCTCCTCAGAAATACGTTGCATCAAATCAATGTCATTATGGATGATTATGTGGCAAATGATCAGACACTTCAAGGAGTAGAAATGTGAAACACATCATTCTTGGTGGTACGTCTTGCTACCAGCATCTGCTTGATGGCTACAGAAAAAGGCAAATGTCCCTTGACCAGTTTGTGACCAAGAAGGTGAGATTGGGGGATGAACCTGAAGCTTCAACATCTGCCATTTTTTGTGATGCTGCTTTAAAAAACGTTTTAAAAAGCATTTATGTATCTTGTTATGTTTGCAGTTCATTGGAAATTCATATAAAGTTAAGCAGTTTTCAATGAGCTCCCCTATCCCTATCTTCCCTATGTTTAAAATGACCCCTTTAGGCCTGGTTTTCTTAACACTCCTATTGCCCGGAAACTATCTACAGTGCTAAACAAAGTGTTACTACACAAAGACTTTCAAACACAATAAGATGCAAAATCTAAATCCCAAAATGTCTTTCAAATACACAAATTCAACAGATTTATTAATTCATATACTTAAAAGAGATCAAACATTTAGGAGAGCTTCTATGGATTTTCAATATTAAGTGCCCTATTAAATTCCAGCCTCGTAAATAAGAGGCTTCTACTTAAACCCTACGTACTGCAAAATTTCTCAAAGTTACAATGCTATTACAATCGCCCTGCTGCGAGCAACGTATGAGCTACGCATCAGGGCCGTACGTATCAACACTGCGAAAATATATATGAGGAGTGACAGCCTGCGTAATGATCTCGCAGGCTCCCGCACCTTAACAAGTAGTGCTGGGGTACGAAACGGGACCTCCGCGGCAGTCCCCCACATAAGCCCTGCCATGGGGGGTACTCCAACTACCCCCCCGGCACCTAAAATTAACCCCCCTATTTGCGGGGGTCCCCATCGGGACCCCCCAAGTGTCCCCACATTAACCCCTTGCAGCGGGGGTCCCCGATCTGCGTAGATCAGGCCCCCGCTGCATTTAAAAAAAAAAATTCCCCGCCGCGGCTCCTTAAAGGGCCCGCCGCACACTATTACTAATCCCGGCGGCGGCACCTAAAATGAACCCCCCTTTATGCTGGGTTCCCCATCGGGACCCCCGAAGTGTCCCCACATTAAGCCCTTGCTGCAGGGGTCCATAGGGACCCCTGCAGCCCCCCCACATCAATCCCTTGCAGCGGGGTTCCCCGATCAGCACCGATCATGACCCCACTGCATTTCAATTTTTACATTTCCCCGCCTCGCAGGTCCTTAAAGGACCGTAAAGGTCCTGAAAGGACTCGCACTAAAAAATATTAAACCCAGGCAACTATAATTAACCCTATAATTCATGGGGGTCAATACAGACCCCCATAAGCACTTAATTAACCCTATAACCCATGGGGGTCAATACAGACCCCCATAAGCACTTAATTAACCTTATAATTCATGGGGGTCAATACAGACCCCCATAAGGCCTTCATTAACCCTATAATTCATGGGGGTCAATACAGACCCCCATAAGCACTTAATTAACCCTGTCACTCATGGGGGTCAATACAGACCTCCATAATCCTCTATTTAACCCCATCAGTCCCATAAGGGTATATTATGACACTTATGGGGCTGTTAAAACCCTAACAACACCATCATCACTCCCACCTCCCAGGCCCGTTGTCTTGGGGTTCTACTGGATCCCGCCCTCTCTTTTATTCCTCACATCCAATCGATAACTTAATCTTGTCAGTTTCACCTAAAAAACATCTCCAAAATTCGTCATTATCTTACACAAGACACAGCTAAAATTCTAATACACTCTCTCATCATATCTCGACTCGACTACTGCAATTCCCTTCTTGCCCGGCCTCCCCATCTCTCGTCTGTCTCCCCTCCAATCCATAATGAACGCCTCCGCTAGACTCATCTTCAATACCAAACGATCAGTGTCTGCAGCTCCTCTCTGTCAATCACTCCACTGGCTTCCCATAGCTTCCCGAATCAAATTTAAAATCATGACCCTAACACATAAAGCCCTCAACAACAGTGCACCCCCTTATATCTCTGCTCTTGTTTCAAAATACTCTCCCAACCGCCCCCTTCGTTCTGCTAACGACCTTCTTCTTTCCTCCTCTCTCATCACCTCCTCTCACTCCCGTCTTTAGGACTTTTCTCGTGCAGCCCCTACTATCTGGAACTCCTTGCCTCGCTCCATTAGATTAACTTCCTGCCTAAAAACCTTTAAAAAATTACTAAAAACATATCACCTTCAGCCTTTATAATTACAACTGCACACTCCAGAGCTTAAAAACACTCCCACTCACAATCTACAGTACAGCTCACAGACCCCTCCAATTAATTAAACAAATTGCATTCACGGTGCCATTTTGTATTTGTCACCCTCTTGTATCACACCTAAACCCTTAGATTGCAAGTTTGCGAGTTTTCAATTGTGTGTCCGTGTCTTGGAAACAAGCACTATGTACATTTGATTATATGCTCAAAAACAGGGCCCTCCATTCTTTAAGGTGTTAAGTTTGTTTTTTGTCATGTACTAACCCCCTGTACAGCGCTACGGAATATGTTGGCGCGATATAAATAAAGATAATAATAATAATAACATTAACCACATAAGTGCCATGACGGTCCACAAGGACCATCATGAAACTAACTACAAACACTACACTATAAGCCCCAATAAACCATTAAATCTAAACTAACCCCCCTCTACACTAATCTATTAACACTTACACTACCTACCTACACTACCTACCCCCTAATAAACCTCCCCAACACTCTAATTACAAAAAATAAAAAAAACTACCTTACAAAAAAAAAAAATACGGTACAGAAAATAATCAAACCTACAGTACAAAAAATAAAAAAACCTACAGTACAGAAAATAAACAGTACAGAAAATAAAAAAATACAGTACAGAAAATAAACAAACCTACAGTACAGAAAATAAAAAAACCTACAGTACAGAAAATAAATAAACCTACAGTACAGAAAATAAAAAAATACATTACAACCCCCCCACTACAGAATTTTTTTTTTACACACCTGAAAAGGAAAGACAGACATACACAATACAATACATTACATTACATTCAATACATTACATACAATGCATTACATGTAATACAAATACACCCTATCTATCTAACATACAATCAATTTAATATAAAATAAATCCTTACTATATCAAATACATCCCCCTATCTATCTAATATACAATAAATCCTAACTACATACACAGACCCTAATTCTAAGCTAAAATAAAATAATTAAGACCACTTACCTTTAAGATGTCCCATCAGATCACTAACCTAGGGGTAAAACAAAACAAAATAATTAGTACAAAACATTAACATATAATAAATAAACATTATATACTTTCTAAATATTCTACTCACCTTTACTGCATGTCCCCATCCTTCTTCTTTCTTCTCCGGCGTGGCCCTGTTAAAAAAACACAATACATTAATACAATATACAGACACCAAATAAAATAAACATATAAACATATAAATATACATTCAACTTACCTCCCTGCGATGTCCCCGGCCTCCTCCCCTTCAGCCCCGCCTGGGCCCAGCAACCATCCGCGGTCTAAAAAAATAAAAATAAAAAAACTACATTGACGACTTCTGATTGGCTGAAATTGATAGACAGTTTTTCAGCCAATCACAAGCCGCCATTGCCAATTTCCTCCCGGAAAAGGCTCCAGGAGGCTCATTAGCGTCGGGGAAGTCTGCGAGTGCAGACCTCCATTCTTTTTTTATTTTAATTTTTTTAGACTGCGGATGGTTGCAGGACCCAGCCGGGGCTGAAGGGGAGGAGGCCGGGGACATCTCGGGGAGGTAAGTTGAATGTATATTAATATGTTTATATGTTTATTTTATTTGGTGTCTGTATATTGTATTAATGTATTGTGTTTTTTTTAACAGGGCCACGTCGGAGAAGAAAGAAGAAGGATGGGGATATGTAGTAAAGGTGAGTAGAATATTTAGAATGTATATAATGTTTATTTATTTTATGTTAATGTTTTGTACTATTTTTTTGTTTTGTTTTACCCCTAGGTGAGTGATCTGAAGGGACATCTTAAAGTGGTTTTAATTATTTTATTTTAGCTAAGAATTAGGGTCTGTGTATGTAGTTAGGATTTATTGTATATTAGATAGATAGGGGGATGTATTTGATATAGTTAGGATTTATTTGATATTAAATAGATTGTATGTTAGATAGATAGTGGGTATTTGATTTGTATTACATGTAATGTATTTTATGTAATGTATTTTATGTAATGTAATGAATTGTATTGTGTATGTCTGTCTTTCCTTTTCAGGTGTGTAATTTATTTTTTCTGTAGTGGGGGGGGGTTGTAATGTATTTTTTTTATTTTCTGTACTGTAGGTTTTTTTTTTTGTACTGTAGGTTTTTTTTTCTGTACTGTAGGTTTTTTTTATTTTCTGTACTGTAGGTTTTTTTATTTTCTGTACTGTAGTTTATTTTTATTTTTTGTAAGGTCGTTTTTTTTTATTTTTTGTAATTAGAGTGTTGGGGAGGTTTATTAGGGGGTAGGTAGTGTAGGTAGGTAGTGTAAGTGTTAATAGATTAGTGTACAGGGGGGTTAGTCTAGATTTAATGGTTTATTGGGGGTTATAGTGTAGTGTTTGTAGTTAGTTTCATGATGGTCCTTGTGGACCGTCATGGCACTTATGTGGTTAATGATAGGGTTTTAACAGCCCCATAAGTGTCATAATATACCCTTATGGGACTGATGGGGTTAAATAGAGGCTTATGGGGGTCTGTTTTGACCCCCATGAGTGACAGGGTTAATTAAGTGCTTATGGGGGTCTGTATTGACCCCCATGAGTTATAGGGTTAATGAAGGCCTTATCGGGGTCTGTATTGACCCCCATGAATTATAGGGTTAATTAAGTGCTTATGGGGGTCTGTATTGACCCCCATTTAATAGGGTTAATTATAGTTGCCTGGGTTAATATTTTTTTGTGCGAGTCCTTTCAGGACCTTTACGGTCCTTTAAGGACCCGCGAGGCGGGAAATTTAAAAATTAAAATGCAGCAGGGTCACGATCCGTGCCGATCGGGGCCCCCCCCGGCAAGGGGTTAATGTGGGGGGGGCTGCCGGGGTCCCTATGGACCCCGGCAGCAAGGGCTTTATTTGGGGAAACTTCAGGGGTCCCGTTGGTTGCCCCGAGCATAGAGGGGGGTTAATTTTAGGTGCCGCGGCCGGGATTAGTAATAGTGTGCCGCGGGTCCTTTAAGGAGCCGCGGCGTCGAATTTAAAATTTTTAAATGCAGCGGGGGCCTGATCTATGCAGATCGAGGACCCCCTGCTGCACTGGGTTTATGTGGGGACACTTCGGGGGTCCCGATGGGGATCCCCAGCATAGAGGGGGGTTCATTTTTTTTGGCCGCGGCCAGGATTGGCTAATATTGGGCCAAGGGCCGTTTAAGGAGCCACAGCAGGGAATTTAAAACTTTTAAATGCAGCGGGGGCCTGATCGGTGCCGCTCGGGGACCCCCGCTGCAAGGGGTTAATGTGGGGGTGCTGCAGGGGTCCCGATAGAGACCCATGCAGCATGGGGATGTGTATAGGGAGCAGGGGAGGAGCCTTACACTGCATTGTCGGGCTGTTCCGAGGCAGCACGTAGAGGTTTAAGGATCCCTTGTGGGCACTTTTTGTGCCCGTAGGGATTCTACCGAGATGCGAGAATCGCTCGTAGATTTATGGCTGCGTGTGACTACGTAGCTCTCTCAGAGCCTATTCTCGGCCATTTTTCGTAGTCATATCGCAAAGCAGGATGCGAGGGATTCTGTCCTCGCAAACAGCAAAAAACTGCCTTTTGCGAGCACCGAGAGAACTACGACGGAGATTTTAATGAGGCCCAAAATGTTTTATAGCTCAATATAAAAGTAACACCTCATGGACCTCCATACAATTCAGCAAATTGTAGTTACTGGAGCCTGTAAGGTGGCCCATAAAATAATTTGCTATTCAATTAACATCTTTTAGCGAGCCGCAAATGGTTTGCGGGTTAGAAGCTCAAAGTCCCTGTGGTTGTAAAAATCGTAACTCCAACCCAGCTAAGCCTTTGATTTCAAGCCCTTAAATGTTACAATCGCAAATCGCTATTCAATTGCTACAATTCCTCAAGCCTGCAATAGTTTTCACACACGAATATGGCAAATGTAGAAGAAAATCCTACGGGTACCAGATAGGACTCATAGCACTGAAAATGCAAAAAAAAAATCAATACTGCACTTTAAAAGAAGGGGAAAACGATGAAAGACATTAGAATTAATTGCACAACAATCTCAGGCTCGCAAATCTGCAATATTAATTTCTGTGTTATACCAATCTCGGTAATCATGGAGTTAATACATATCAGGCCACTCACATGGACTAGAACAGTATCGTCATTAATTTTTAATATTTTGAACATTACCAGATTGCGAGTCTGATCGCATGTGAGACCTCTAAACGCTAATTGATAGACGTTTAACTTCCATGTTTTACTGACATCATGATGACGGGCTCATTTACTATTGGCTGTTTCTAAATCGATAGTTACGGCCTTGCTTAATTGATCATGATCACGCTCTAAAAGGCAACGTACGGGTTCATGGTTTACGGTTTAGGCTTTAGGCCATATAGCTGCGGGCTTGTTCAATTGAATAGTTCTGTAACTGTTGCAGAAATGAATGGAGGCCATGGTTTGCAATATGAAACTATAACAGGACACAAATAAACGTATAAATGTATACAAAAGAATGCAGTCTGGATACACAAAATTATCCAGTCATTTCTTTATAATTTGTACTTTTACTCAACATTTTCGAGCAATGAATTGTTTTCACATCTAACATTTTTTGTGGATATATCCAAGATTTACACCCTGCAGTTGCAAAAAGACAAACCTTAATTTAAGGCCAAATAGTAATGTCACTAATACATTAAACAATGCGGATGCCAGCACAGATCCCCTGATGCACTCAGCTAGTAACAATCCCTTCCTGAGAAGGACATTGACAGTTAGCTACTATTGGTCTGATTTAAATATGTAACTACAAGAATTAACTTTTACTAACTCCCAATACCAGCTTCTATGTATTTAATCCAGTTTTGAATGATAGGAATTTATGTAAATTTTCCTCTTTTCCATCTGTTCCAGTATGTGTCCTTTTCTCCTCTTTGCCTTATTTATTCACTGTATACTCTGTACTCAGTGTTATGGAATATGTTTGTGCTTAATAAATACATTAATATAATAATATTATTATACTTATCTTTCTTAGGTTTAATTTATGTATATTGCTTTTGAGAATCAGATAGGAACATTGAAAAAAAACAAAAATTCTTAGTTGTTCTCATTTTCCCAATTCATCAACTTTTAAATAGATGAATGCATGAATTAATTAATTAAGTTTATGATGATACTTTGTTTTTACGTTGTTTTAGAACTTACCAAAGATATGCTGCTATAAGCAATTTTTAAATAATGTCCATAACTTTGAAGTGCAATTTCATTAAATATGGTTTCCTGCAAACCATTAGTAACGCAAGTGGCATACGCCATAAAGAAAACCTAGGGAGTAAAATAAAAAATCAATTCAACATTGTTTACATGATACAGATAGATAGATAGATAGATAGATAGATAGGTAGGTAGGTAGATAGATAGACAGATAGAGAGATAGATAGACAGACAGACAGACAGACAGACAGACAGATAGATAGATAGATAGATAGATAGATAGATAGATAGATAGATAGATAGATACAGATAGAAAGATAGATAGATAGATAGATAGATGGATAGATAGATAGATAGATAGATAGATAGATAGATAGATAGATAGAGAGAGAGAGATATGCAGGTAGCATACTATGTATATAATTTACCTGAGATCGCTTTTTATCTAAAAGATTATAAATGTCACTCAAGATCATACTGTCGTTGTAGTCAGCCATTGAACCACTGCTTAATACTAAAATAAAGCTGTCCGCAGGGGTAATCTCCAGTGCTCTCTTTAACCCATGCAAAAGTGATGCATTGCAGGCATTCGATGGATAGTTGTAGAATTTTACATTACTTATAAAGTCATCTTTTGTAGTGAACACATTGTCTAAAATAACTAAAAAAGAAATATGTCAGCATAAATAAAATATAATACAGTAGACTCTCAGTTATCCGGCACCCATGGGGCTTGGTAGACGCAGGATAAATGTAGTTTCCAGTTGCTTGAGAGTTACATATACAAGAGGCCTAGATCAGCTGAAAATAGGATGCTCTGATAAGTATATTTGTCAGGGAGGTCTGTTCTAGCAGTAGCAGCTTTCACTCCTCAGTTACACACAGGTATTCGGCTGGAGGGTGCAGTGCTGAACACAGGGAATGTAACGCCAACACTGCACTGGCTCAGTCACTCATGCCTGGGGAATGTAACGCCAACACTGCCCTGGCTCAGTAACTCATGCCCAGGGAATGTAACCCCAACACTACACTGGCTCAGTCACTCATGCCCGGGGAGTGAAACCCCAACACTGCCCTGGCTCAGTCACTCATGCCCAGGGAATGTAACCCCAACACTACACTGGCTCAGTCACTCATGCCCGGGGAGTGTAACCCCAACACTGCCCTGGCTCAGTCACTCATGCCCAGGGAATGTAACCCCAACACTGCCCTGGCTCAGTCACTCATGCCCGGGGAATGTAACCCCAACACTGCCCTGGCCCAGTCACTCATGCCTAGGGAATGTAACCCCAACACTGCACTGGCTCAGTCACTCATGCCCGGGAAATTTAATCCCAACACTGCACTGGCTCAGTCACTCATGCCCGGGAAATTTAATCCCAACCCTTCACTGGCTCAGTCACTCATGCCCGGGGAATGTAACCCCAACACTGCCCTGGCTCAGTCACTCATGCCCGGGAAATGTAATCCCAACACTGCCCTGGTTCAGTAACTCATGACCGGGGAATGTAACGCCAACACTGCACTGGCTCAGTCACTCATGCCCGGGGAATGTAACCCCAACACTGTCCTGGCCCAGTCACTTATGCCCGGGGAATGTAACCACAACACTGCACTGGCTCAGTCACTCATGCCCGGGGAATATAACCCCAACACTGCCCTGGCTCAGTAACTCATGACCAGGGAATGTAACCCCAACACTGCCCTGGCTCATTCACTCATGCCCGGGGAATGTAACCCCAACACTGCCCTGGCTCAGTCACTCATGCCTGGGAAATGTAACACCAACACTGCCCTGGCTCAGTCACTCATGCCCAGGGAATGTAACCCCAACACTGCCCTGGCTCAGTCACTCATGTCCGGGGAATGTAACCCCAACACTGCCCTGGCTCAGTAACTCATGACCGGGGAATGTAACCCCAACACTGCCCTGGCTCAGTCACTCATGCCCGGGGAATGTAACCCCAACACTGCCCTGGCTCAGTCACTCATGCCCGGGGAATGTAACACCAACACTGCCCTGGCTCAGTCACTCATGCCCAGGGAATGTAACCCCAACACTGCCCTGGCTCAGTCACTCATGCCCGGGGAATGTAACCCCAACACTGCCCTGGCTCAGTCACTCATGCCCGGGGAATGTAACACCAACACTGCCCTGGCTCAGTCACTCATGCCCAGGGAATGTTACCTGTGATGGAGTGCCATTAGGGGTCACAAGAGAGCTCTGTAAGACTTCTCCCTTGAGAATAAAAAGAGTTAAATTCATTCAGTTATCAGTCTGGCTGTGAACTGCTTTTAAAAGCAGCAGAGAGATGGGTGGAGACTCTCTCACTTGGGCTTGGGCCTAAGAGCCGTGGGCTGTGTGTGTTGCAGGAGGAAGCCCTGAACAGCTCAGCTGCCTCTGGTATCCTGAGAGCTGGGATTTGTGCTGGAGCGAGACAGTCAGGAAGGCTGCGGAGTTCCAGAGTTTGCGCACAGAGAAGACCTCTGTCATATTGGAGATATTCCACTGAGATAGGATTATCTGGAGACACCATCCCTAAGAAGCCGGAAGGAACAAGGGATAAAAGGTTGGTGCCAATGCATATTATTCTCATTGTATCCAGAGAAAGATTACAAAGGTCCCAGGGAGAAGAAGAGTGCATTGAGAGTGAGAGTAAGAGTTCCTCATTACAAGAGGGTGACAAGGGCCCTATGCTTCACAAACAATTGATAGAAGCTGTAGAGGAAAAGGCAAATAAGAGACTGTATGTTTCCTGGCCACAAGGTGGCGATATATCACAAATAAGAGACTGTTTGCATCCTGGCCACAAGGTGGCAATATATCGCTGAATACAAGCACTGTTATTTTGTTCTGTTTATGCTACCCAATAAACAGCAGTAAAAATCTGACAAGCCTGCTGTGTCTTCCTCCCTGGGTAAAAGAGATAAGAAAGTGCAGGACGCAAACCCCGCCAGAAGGGGGCGCTCTGCCACAGTTGGTGTCAGAAGTGGGATGCTAAATTGTCTGTATTAAGAAGACAGCCCACCTTACAAGATGTCCATGGAGGAACTAGTGAAAGCCCTGGTAGATGCCACTACACGCCAGAAAGTGGGCGGAGCTTGTCAGCAAGAATGGCAAAAAGTAATTGCAGCGGACGGAGCCCATGCTGCAAAAGAGGGTAAACTAAGAGGTGCTGCTGCATGTTTTGGAGAGGTCACAGAGAAGTGGCGGCGACAAGCAGAGGAGGGAATAATCTGCATGAGAGAGGCCACAGAGAAGTGGCAACGACAAGCAGAGGAGAGAATAAGCGGCATGAGAGAGGCCACAGCTGCTCAGCAAGAGTACAATAGAAAGTGGGCCATCCAGTTAGCCCAGAATGAAGCTATACTGGAAAAATATAGAAAAGATGCGGCCAGAGTTAGAGCCAATGAACTTCTTCTGGAGCTGACAGAGGATGATGATGTGATCATATACCTCACCATTTTTGAGAGAACAGCCATTAGGGAGGCGTGGCACAAACGGTACTGGGTCAGCCTCATTGCCCCGTATTTGACGGGCGAAGCTCAGAAAGCTTATCTGAGCTTGAATGAAGAAAAGAAAGAAAACTATGATGACCTCAAAGCTGAGATCCTTGCCAGAGTTGGAGTTACCCGGGATGTCAGAGCACAGAGAATCAGTACCCAGAATGAACAGAAGGCGTACTTTACAACCAGCATAAAGGCGCTGGGGGTGCAACAAGCTAGCCGGAGAAGTGCTCCTATACATCAACCACACGAGAAAGGTGCGACTGGCATGACAAGGAGAGATTTCCATCCAAATATTATGGACACCCCATTGGAGCTTGGCGTTCAGAAGTCATTTGATGCTATTGTCAAAGATAGACAAGCAAGGAACTGGCGGGCTGACAGAGGAGCCGCCACAGAGACGGCAGGAGCCGCCACAGAGACGGCAGGAGCCGCCACAGAGACGGCAGGAGCCGCCACAGAGACGGCAGGAGCCGCCACAGAGACAGCAGGAGCTGCTGATGAGAATGCAGAGTGCACAAAAGAAACTGCAGAGACAGTAACAGATATTGCTGAGAAAGCAAAAGAGCCTGCTAGTGCAGACAGAATGGCCTTAGAGGAGATGAAGAAAGAAATGGAATCTGTTATCCAGTCCCAAAACAGGAAGGTTCAAGAGTTGCACAAGCAGCTACATGAAATGGAAGCAGAGAAAAATGTCGCCATGGATAACTTCTCACGTCAGAAGAGTGAGCTGGAATACAGTCGTGAGAAAGAGGAGAGACTGATTCTGAAACTGGAGACAGCAGCACACACAGTAAAAAGACTGGAAGAAGATATTGAATCAAAAAGAGCAGCCCATCAGGAGTCTAAGGTTAACTCTGAAGTTATCCAGTTGCGGATCCTGGACCTTGAGTCTTCACTTCAAGTGGAAAAGGCCCGCTACTCGCAAAGTGCATCCGACTTAGAGATGATAAAAAAACAGTTCAGAGAAGGGGAAGCTGCTTATAACAGAGAAAAGAAACAGGCTGACCGCAATGCAGAAAAACTCAAGGAGTACACACTGTCCCAGACAGGACATATGACGCAGAGCATGGAGATGTGTCATACCAAACCAGACCAGCGAGAGGTAAAGATGATGCAAGACTATATTCCTGAATGGCGGAGGATGCCTGCATTTGAGGACTACAGAGTGTCCTACAGGAATGAGAAACTGATGCCAATTTGGGAGCAGAGGAAGAATACTCCCAAGTCTAAGCTGGAAAACATGGGGGACATCCTGAAGATGGAAGGATTGACCCAGGAAGTAGCTGAAATCACTGCTAGGTGTACAGCCCTCCAAGTACAGATCACCAAGCTAGAACAAGAGAAGAGCTCCACCAATGCAGAACTAGAAACCCAGAGAGCCCGGTTTGATTCTGAGAAACTGCAGCTAGAGGGAATAATTACCAATCTGCAGACATCACTTTCAGAGAACACTGTACAGAAGGAGAGACAAGACCAAGCGGCTCAAACTCAAGAGGAGCAGCTGATTTGTCAAATAACCACGTTGAAACTGGAAATCTCCAAGCTGAAAACAGTATTAATGCAAAAGGACAAGGAGCTTGAGGGACTCCAATATCGGGTGGAAGATGAGAAGAGGCAGAAGGAGCAGGTGATTGAAGACATGCAAATAAATGAAGAGTCATCAAGACAAAATATAGCTGGACTCAACCACCAAGTGGACAATCTAAGCAGTATATTGAAGCAAACTGAGGACAAGCTAGCAAAGTTCACCAGAAAACTGGAGAGCAAGGCCCGGCAGATGGTTCAGTTAACGGAAGAGCACAATAAGGTGATTAGTGAGAGAGAGTCAACTCTTAATGCGTTTAATGAGTACAAATCCACAAATGAACAAGAATTAAACTCTTTAAACCAAGCTGTTGAGATTCTGGAGAAAGGTCTTCAATCAAGTTTGGCCACGTCCGAGGAGCTAAAAAAGGAAAAATCAGAGTTGGCAGTTAAGGTGCAAGAACGGGATGCAACCATCCTTGATCTAATTGCTAAATGCCAGAATCTGTACACTGAGAATGAGGCGCAAAGTAAGACTCACACAGCCTCAATGGAGTCTCTAAAGACGCAACTAATTGAGAAGGACAACCAGTTACGGCTTTATGAACAAAGAATCTCTGGGAAGGAGGCAATGACAGAAGAAATCCTTCACCTAAAAGAACAATTGCTTGCTATGGAAGAGACAGAGAAAAAGAAAGACATTATTTCTGTCTCTAATAAAGAGAGAGCGAGTGTAGTCCAAGAAGCATCTAGTAAAGTGGAGAGTGGTGCAAGGCAAACTAAGGAGTCAGCTGTGATATATCATCCAGAAGAAAGCAGGGAAACAAAGGTTTCACCAACCATAGCGGATCAGTGTGATACAGAGCAGCAACCTGAAACCTCAACAAAAAAGGAGACAAAATCACTTGACACTGAAAAATCTTCTGAAACTGAGAAGAAAACAAGTACGTCAAAAAATAAACATAAAGATAAATTACTTCCCATCGAGAGCAAGCAGACTGACAGAGCAAACTCAGTGGTTGGTCTCAAGTTGACAATCAGGGTCTCCAACAAGAGGAAGAGAGGTGACGCATTATTTGTGGTTTCGGCAGTTGCAGAAGCTGAGGAGCCTGAAGCTGAGGAAAGCATAGGCCGGACATTAAGACGGTCGCCGAGAATTTCACGTCCCTCTGTCAAGGCCGTTCAAGTCAAAGAACGTAAACCTGAAAAGAAACCCATTGATAAGGAGGACAAACCTTCTGCCCAGAAAGCAGAAAAAAAATTGGAAGAATGGAAACATACGAGTAAGGAACTCAAGGTAAATCTTTACAAAGATTATGTAAAAGAAACCGGTTGTGAGAGAAATGATACAACCAAATCGCTCTCTGCAGAATTATCTGAACTGCAGGTCCTATTAAAAGAAATTGAAGAAAAACAAAGCAATGAAGAGAAAGTGATGTCGATGACTCCGGTCCAGAAGGATGAGCTTCTGTTGTACCAAGGAAAACCTGTTCTTCTGAAAAGAAAGAAGAGACAGAAAACTGCGTACAAAGGTCGTACAGATGACACTTGCCTAGATGAGAAGATCAGGAGGAACAGAGTTGTGTGTAACAACCTAAAGGTGTGGTTTGGAGATACTTTCAGTATCCAACCAGGTCCAGAGGTGCCATGTGGCGAACAAGACAGTGTGTTCCCCATAGATGATGCGGTGGACGAAATCCATGGTAGTCTATTCGAGGGGTGTCTCAAGCCTTGCTTCGTCAAAATTGATGGATCAATTGAAGAAGGGAAAGTTCTCCTGGCGCATGGAAGTACGCCTGCTGTTGAGCTCAGGAGAATAGAGCTAGACCCAAGCCCATACTGCATAGTTGCACCAGAGAATATTATGCCCTATGAAGATAAGCCCCTTAAACGAGAAGACAAGAGGAAGATAAAGTTACAAGTGAGCGTTTACGGCCTCTCGGCTCATGTAGCTCAACTACATGGTGTTGAGCTGAGGGGGAGGGTATGTGATGGAGTGCCATTAGGGGTCACAAGAGAGCTCTGTAAGACTTCTCCCTTGAGAATAAAAAGAGTTAAATTCATTCAGTTATCAGTGGCTAAATGGAAGCAGCCTGGCTGTGAACTGCTTTTAAAAGCAGCAGAGAGATGGGTGGAGACTCTCTCACTTAGGCTTGGGCCTAAGAGCCGTGGGCTGTGTGTGTTGCAGGAGGAAGCCCTGAACAGCTCAGCTGCCTCTGGGATCCTGAGAGCTGGGATTTGTGCTGGAGCGAGACAGTCAGGAATGCTGCGGAGTTCCAGAGTTTGCGCACAGAGAAGACCTCTGTCATATTGGAGATATTCCACTGAGATAGGATTATCTGGAGACACCATCCCTAAGAAGCCGGAAGGAACAAGGGATAAAAGGTTGGTGCCAATGCATATTATTCTCATTGTATCCAGAGAAGGATTACAAAGGTCCCAGGGAGAAGAAGAGTGCATTGAGAGTGAGAGTAAGAGTTCCTCATTACAAGCGGGTGACAAGGGCCCTATGCTTCACAAACAATTGATAGAAGCTGTAGAGGGAAAGGCAAATAAGAGACTGTATGTTTCCTGGCCACAAGGTGGCGATATATCACAAATAAGAGACTGTTTGCATCCTGGCCACAAGGTGGCGATATATCGCTGAATACAAGCACTGTTATTTTGTTCTGTTTATGCTACCCAATAAACAGCAGTAAAAATCTGACAAGCCTGCTGTGTCTTCCTCCCTGGGTAAAAGAGATAAGAAAGTGCAGGACGCAAACCCCGCCAGAAGGGGGCGCTCTGCCACATACCCCAACACTGCCCTGGCTCAGTCACTCATGCCCAGGGAATGTAACCCCAACACTGCCCTGGCTCAGTCACTCATGCCTATCTGCTGGTAACATTAAATTGCAGAGACATACAGTGGGTGACATCTAGGTGCCTGTAAGCATTTTGTGGCCGGACAACCTGGCTCCTGGCATTTGTTGAGCCCTGTAAATTTTAAATTTTATTTAAAGTACAGTATTCAATTTTTTTTTTCTGATTGCTTGACTTCTGGTTAACTGAGAGTCTACTGTATAATGAAATCTCACGTACTTTCCAAGATCATAATCAGTTGCAAATTTTTCAGTGAGAGATTAAAGAGAGATTGCGGAAATAAAAGTTTAGTCAGCACAGAACATCTATCAAATGTTGTCTTTCAAATTAATTCTGACAAAAAAAATTACCTTCACCCAAACCAATATGTGAATATGCTAATTTTTAAATCATTTAAAAAAGGAAAAGAAAAATCTTCAAAAGAATAATATAGAAAGTTTAATTCTGTACCGTCACTTTTATTAGACCCTTTGATAAATATCCCTTATAGAATCTAACAATGAATACATTTGTACTTTGTGTATAACACAGCCTTGCATTTACCTGAGTCAATAACCTCCACTAAAGTGAACTGTCTTGTTACACAAGAAAATGAATCAGATATGCGGATTAGAAGCTTTTCTAAACTAAGTCTGTAGATAGCAGGATCCAGAGAATTTTCCCGTACCAATGTGAAGGAAGTGGCTTCTGCAACACAAAATAAAAGTGCAAACTTGTATGAGTATAAAGAATAATTTGTTGGCTTACAATGTGTATAATTTTGTTCCAGAAACAAAACCAGAAAGCCATGACAGAACTGAAAAATCCAATATTATTTTTTTTACAGTAAATATATACAATATACATTGTTATGTAGCACTATAAAAGTAGTACAAATTATATCTTAAATACATTTCTGTGTATTATTTTTCGATAATATGACCTATGACCAGGATGAAAAAGATTTTTGTTATGATCTCAGTCAAAAAAAATTAGCATTTTTTTAAAATTCTCCTTCATAGTTCAAGCATAGATTGTTTAAAAAGTTGATACCTTTAAAACTTCCACCATTATTAAACTTCCACCAATATTTTTAAGAAAATATAATATCATCAAGAAAAGGTTCACTAAGGTTAACTAAGTAATGTATGTCAAAATAATATCAAAAGTATAGAATAAAAAAAACAATAGGATAAATGGAAAAATGGTATGTGGACAGAACTGGCCCTTAGATGTTAATTGAGCATGTACAGATACGCTGTAAAAAAATGTACAGACTCGGGGGGGGGGGGGGAGTGTGAGAGAGAGAGGCATATGAGGGAGATGGTGGGAAGGAGTAAGAGAAGGGTGAGAGAGAGGGAGAGGGTGGGAAGTAGTGAGGGAAGGGAGAGAGAGGTAGAGGCTGGGAAGAGTGTGAAGGAGTGAGGGAAGGATGAGAGGGAGCAGGTGGGAACAGAGGGTGGGAAGGAGTGAGAGAAGGGAGAGAGGAGAAGGTGGGAAGGGAGGGTGGGAAGGGATAGAGGGAGAGGGTGGGAAGGGATAGAGGGAGAGGGTGGGAAGGGAGTGTGGGAAGGGATAGGGGGGTGGGTGGGAAGAGAGGGTGGGAAGGGAGAGAGAGGGTGGGATGGGAGGATAGGACGGAATAAGAAAAGTGAGAGTGAGAAAGAAGGAGAAGGTGGGAAGGTGTGATGGAAGGTAAAGGTCGAAAGGGTGGGAAGGAGATAGAGAATAGGTGGAGAGGGTGGGAAGGAGTGAGGGAATGGAGAGAGAGACATGAGAAAAAGACATGAGAGAGATAGACAAGAGAAATACAAGAGATAGACATTGGAGAGAGGGACAGAGAGAGAGAGACAGACACAAGAGATAGCACAAGAGAGAGGGATTGGAGAGAGAGACAGGGGAGAGAGAGAGATAGACACAAGACACAGGGAGAGAGAGATGGACAGAGACAGGGGAGAGAGAGAGACAGGACAGAGACAGACACAATTCATAGGGAGAGAGATAGACAGAGGCAGGAAAGAGAGAGATAGAAGATAAAGAGTCAGACACAATACAGGGTGAGAGAGGGAAAGATACAGGAAAGAGAGAGATAGACGAGAAAGAGAGACATTGGAAGTGCATAGGGAGAGAGACAGTAGAGAGAGAGAGAAAGAGAGAGAGAGAAGGAGAGAGAGAGAAAGATAGAAGAGACATAGACTGGTAAATTACTAGTTAAATAATAATCTTAATTTGATAGTTGTCAATGAAAGAATGGGATTGTTTTGTTCCCCCCCCCCCACATTAATAATAAGGCCTTGTGAGTGGTAGCTGCTAGTCATTGAAGTAAATGTTTATTATCTGAAATCATCGAAATTTTGCTCTGCGCTAAGATACCAAATACGGCCCATTCTAACTTTAATTCAATATTTTTATTTAGTTTTTTTATGTAATAATCTAAATTTAATTCCACACCAAATGTACCTCAACATAGTCCCACAAACAATGATATAAATGGGCTATGGATCTACCACAGCTCTGGTACAATGAAGATATAATGGGATTATACTTTTGTTCCAAATGAGAGGGATAAAATGTGCAATTAAAAATTGTGTGTAACATTTCCCAGTGAATTTCTCAGTCAGTTATATGCAACAATTTTCTCATTGATCATCAAAAAAATAATCCAAGAGTTCATTATCAAGAGTTCACCATGAAATCTTTATCAGTGTATTAGAATTGCACAAAATATTGACACTAAGACACAGGTATTAAATAAACTAAAGCTGTAATATTCACTAAAAGATCTAGTAAACGTCATAATAAGATCAAATAAAATTTCAATAACAAGGTAATAAATGAATTTTTTTTTTTGTATTAAACCCTATTACCAAAATAAATGTTATTTAATTTATAAGTTTTACGATTGCTAAAGGAAAATTAAGTGAGCAAGGTTAAAAGAGACAGATGTAGTAAATATGGGGTTCAATTAGGAAAATAAAGTAAAAATCATAGGGGGGTTACTAAGCATTTTCTTTTCTTAGCTGAGAATGGCTAAGACAAGGAAAGGTGCACTCTTTTTATGCATAATAAATCAAGATGAGGAGCGACACTAGATGTTTAGTAAATCCCTCCATTGTCCTTGCTTCAAGAAAGAAATACAAAGATTTAGCAGTTACTGAAAATTCAACCATTATATACGTTTGATAATTACTTTGGCAGGTCGACTTACCACTCTCTATACAGTCTCGTTGTATAACAGTTGGGGTGCTGTAAAATCCATTACCTGAACATAGGAGAAAAATTATGATTATTGTTATATTTATTATGGAAGAAAAAATATACCGTGATCTAAGTTGTCAGTTTGAACTGGGTCAATGGTCCAATAATATTATGGGTTGTCACTTACCTATCCAGGAGGTTGTGAGTGAAACTGCCCATCCAAAGGATGGGATCAGTAAAACAAGAAACAGGCGATGCATTGTCTTCACTCTTAGTCCAGAAATTAAAACTTTATGATAATTGTTCTTTTGTTACAGTATATGCCACAACCTACCCTTTATCACCTGCATCCAACATGAGTTTGTGTGAAATAAAGACACAGCTCTGCTCGCCTCCCCTTTATAAAGGTGACCTCTCACATACATGTATATATTTTCTTTCCTTCTGGTACATAGTTTGGTGTCTAGTTCCTTGTTTCTGTTTTTTTCATTATTACTTTGACTGTTCTGGAATTTTCCAACTACAAGTAAAATAGATAATTTCGCATTCCATAGACCTGTATATCAGGTTAGTTTCAGGTGAAGCTTTCCATTTAAGTTGTTCAGCTAGCGATTGGGATCAATATTAAACTAGGCAACTTGGCAAGAATTATGTGAGGCCCCAGTCTTGTAAAGTGCTTTAGGGACAGCACTATGTACCTTTTTTTTAAGCTCAAAGACAGGGCCCTACATTATTTTCCTGTGTGTTAAAGTTGTTTTTCCTATTGATTAATATATTGTTAGGTCTTTCCGTTATTTTCTCAATCCCATGTATATTCACAATAATTCTTCTCTTCTTATCTCAAGCTTTTCCATCTCCTCCAGACTGTCATTTTATGGAGTATTGATCAATAAAGAAGACTTGTTACCCCACAAACCATTGAAAGTTGAGTACAGTGGTACCTCGGGTTACACCATTTTCAGGTTACACAGTCCAGAACAGATTAACAAGAGGTACCACTGTATTAATTTTTATACCTGTTTTTCTAGACTAGGTTATTCTCACAATATTTTCTCAACCCCATGTATTTTAAAAAATAGTTCTTCTCTTCTTAGCTCAAGCTTTCCTATTTCCTCTCGACTGTAAGTTTTTGGGGTCTTGATCAATAAAGTAGATTTGTTACACCACAAAGCATTGGAAGTTGAGTATTCATTTTTATATCCATTTTTCTAGACTAGGTCATTCTTGAGATACACAGGCTTGACTTTGCATGGCACTGTATTCAATATGTTGAAACATCTCCTTGTGGGAAATAAATACCATATCCTTTAACAAACCTTTTAACCGTCCTTGTAAAGCTTAGTGAATCAGTGTATTTTCTGAACCTAGGTCAGAAGAAGGACTCAGTATGTTCCACAAGCTCAGTTTAATTTTTTTAACAGTTAACTATTAAAGGTATCATCTTCATACCACTAATGTTTTTTTTAAATATTTTTAAAGTAATTTAATCTAAAAAATAGAGCTGGACAATAAAGAAGACTGAGGGCTGTAGAACTGATGCCTTTGAATTGTGGTGTTGGAGACAACAACTTAGAGTCCCTTGGACTACAAGAAGATCCAATCAATCAATACTACAGGAAATAAAACAAACTGTTCACTGGAAGGTTTGATCATGAGGCTAAAGCTCAAATATTTTGGCCATATCATGAGAAGACATGATTCCCCATAGAAGACTCTGATGCTGGGAAAGATTGAAGACACATGAAGAAGGGGTGGCAGAGGCGGCAATGGATAGATGAGGTCATTGACTTAACGAACATGAGCCTGATGGATCTCAGAGGGACAGTAGGTGACAGATGTGCCTGTCATGCTGCGGTCAATAGGGTCACAATGAGGCAAACACGACTGAACGACCAAAAAACAACAACAAATATAATGCAATTTAAAAAATGAATTTAATTCAAGAACAAGAGGTTAGGATTTGAAGTTAGAGAACAGAAGATCAGCAATGAGCACAAACACTACTTTGTTTAAATGGTGCAAAAGTTGAAAAACTACTAATGGTAAGCACATTTTTCTAAAAAGAAGAATGTCGTAAGAATTTTAAAAAATTACAAAATTCTGACCTTACAGAACAACCTAAAGGTCACACTGTCTCTACTTAAAACTATCAGACGGTTAAAAAAGCAGATTCTTCACTATTTCTTAAATGTCTTTATTTGCAGGAAATGATACAGAATTAAGTAGCAATTGCGATGTGTGGCAATTAAATAGGGCCCTAAATAAGCACATAGCATATTTTTATTAAATATGTTTTTAGTCAGTGAAAACCTTTCTTTTGGATAGATGCTTGCTAACAAAAAACTTCTTTAAAAAATATATGTTATGTACTTATTTAGGTCCCTATTCAATTGGGCAAATTGCAATTAAATGAGGGCCTTAGTAATTAAGGTTAAAAAAAAGACTTTCAGTCCATCAAGTTCAAGCTGTTAAGATCTCCTCTGATCTGCAATATGCAGATTAGTTATTAATTAATTTGTTGATTAAATAATTAAATAATTATTAAATAATTATTAATAGTATAGTATTGGAGGATGAATAAAGAGTTAGTCCCTCAAGTTCAACCTTTTTAGATCTCTATTGATCTTTTTAATGTGCACTATTTATTATTAATTGTTAATTGATCCAGATGAAGGCAAACAGAAAAAAAAAAACATTGAAACTTTGCCAATTGTCTCATAAGGGGAAAAAAATGAAAATTCCTTCCTGACCCCAGAAACTGGCGATCAAATTTCTCCCTGGATCAATATTCCTTCGCTAGTTATCTAGGATAGCCTTGAATGCCCTCTTTATTCAAAAATATATCTAACCCCTTTTTGAAGTTGTCTATCAAATTGGCTGTTACCACCTCCTTTGGTAGAGAATTCCACAGTTTAACCACCCTAACTGTGAAGAACCCTTTTCTTTGTTTAAGGTGAAATCTTTTTTCCTCTAACCTCAAAGGATGTCCTCTTGTCAGTTGAAAATCTCTAGCTACAAAAAGTTCACTTGACAAAGCCTTGATGTATTTAAATAAGGTAATCATATCCCCTCTTAGACGCCTTTTTTCTAGCGAAAATAAGTTTAATTTGGTTAGTCTTTCTTCATAACTTAGCCCCTCCATTCCCCTTATTAGTTTTGTAGCCCTTCTCTGTACTTTTTCCAGCTCTAAAATGTCTTTTTTATGAAGTGGTGCCCAAAATTGTACTCCATATTCCAAATGAGGGCGTACTAGGGATTTGTATAGTGGCAGAATTATATTTGCTTCCTTTGCTTCTATACCCTTAATACATGCTAATATTTTACTTGCCTTTGCAGCTGCTGCTTGGCTTTGAGCGCTGTTACCTAGGTGGTTGTCTACAAGCACTCCCAAATCTCTTTCAATATCTGATACACCAAGATTTGCTCCATTAAGATTATAGATTGCATGGCTATTTTTCCTTTCCCAAATGCATAACCTTGCATTTATTTGTATTAAATCTCATCTGCCATTTAGCCGCCCATTTCTCTAATTTATGTAAATTCCTTTGTAGGGAAAGTATATCATTATCTGATTTTATTACCTTGCACAACTTAGTGTCATCAGCAAAAATGGAGACACTACTTTCGAGTCCTACTTCTATATCATTAAAAAATATGTTAAAAAGGAGAGGACCTAATACTGAACCTTGAGGAACCCCACTTATCACATGAGACCAATCGGAGTACGTTCCATACACAACAACCCTTTGCTTCCTGTCTTTTAGCCAGCTCTCGATCCATGAGCAGATATTTACTGCAATTCCTGTATCCCTTAGTTTGCTCACTAGTCTTCCATGTGGCACTGTATCAAATGCCTTTGAAAAATCTAAAAAGACTACATCCACTGAGTTGCCCTGATCCAAGTTCCTACTAACCTCCTCATAAAAACTAATTAGATTGGTCTGACACGACCTATCCTTCATAAATCCGTGTTGACTGCTACCTACGATCTTGTTCAAATAGACATATTCTTGTATTCTGTCCCTTATTAACCCTTCTAAAAGCTTCCCAACTACAGATGTGAGGCTCACTGGTCTATAATTGCCCGGATTTGCTCTAGATCCCTTCTTAAATATAGGTATCACCTCTGCTTTTCTCCAGTCATCTGGTAGAGACCCTGGTGTGAGTGAGTCTTGAAAGATTAGATATAATGGTTTGGCTATTACAGAACCCAGCTCCCTCAGTACCCTTGGATGTATTCCATCAGGACGTGGGGCTTTATTAACATTTATTTTATCCAATCTCTTTTGGATTTCTTCCTGCATTAACCAATTATTTAGTGAAGGTAGAGTAGCCCCATTATGTTGCGGTGTCCCAACCACTGGTACCTCCCTTGTGTATACCGACGAAAAGAACCTATTTAGCTCATCTGCCTTTTCCTGGTCACTAATTATCAGATGGCCTGTGTCACATTGTAATGTTCCTATAGTTTCCTTCCTGGCCTTCTTCCCATTAATATATTTAAAAAATATTTTATGGTTAGTCTTACTTTCCATTGCATTTGACTTCTCATTTTCTATTTTAGCCAGTCTAATAGCCCTTTTGCAAGCCTTGTTGATTTCCTTATAGTAACATAAAGCTGCCTCTGTTCCCTCCTTCTTGTATAAATGTTTCTTTTTCCTCATCATGATCTTTAAGTCATTGTTAAGCCACATGGGATGTGATTACTCCTATTCATTTTATTTCCACATGGTACATGCCGATGAGTATGTTTATTTAGTAAGGATTTGAATGTTGTCCATTTATTTTCAGTATTTTTCCCTGTAAGTTCTTTGTCCCAGTCTATATGTAGTATTACTGCCCTTAGCCCATTAAAGTTAGCCCTTTTAAAATTTAGAGTTTTTGTTGGCCCCTTACAACTCTGTTTTTTGTATTCAATCTCAAATGAGACTGTGTTGTGATCACTGTTCCACAAGGGTTCCCCTATTTTAACATTTAATATTATATCAATATTACTTGTGATGACTAAATCCAAGATGACCCCATTTCTTGTAGGTTCTTGTATTAACTGGGCCAGATAATGAGTGTACTCAAGAACCTGCTCCCCTTAGCTGAGCTGCTGGTCTCATTTATCCAGTTTATTTCAGGGTAATTAAAGTCTCCCATTATTAGAACTTGCCCATGCTTAGCTGCATTTCCAATCTGTAACAATAATTGTATTTCCTCACTTTCAGCTATATTTGGGGGTTTATAGCATACTCCCACCAATATGCCTTTCAAATTAGCTCCTCCACTATTTAGCTCAACCCACAAAGATTCAATGATGTTGTTAGTGCCAGCATAAATATCTTCTCTGACTATAGGCTTAAATTCAGGCTTAACATAAAGACAGATCCCTCCTCCTCTTTTACCATTTACCCTATCTTTCCTAAATAGGTTATAACCATCCAGATTAACAGTCCAGTCATGAGATTCATCCCACCATGTTTCAGTAATGGCTATTAAGCCCCATTTTTCTTGTACTGCTAATATTTCTAGCTCGTCCATTTTCACCGGCAAACTTCTTGCGTTAGCAATCATACACTTTATGTTGCTATGGCTCTGCCGTTGTGAAGTGCTTGCCACTGTATTTGAGGCTCCTATTAATAACTCCCTACTGTCTATTGTAACCCTCCCCCTTCTCCTCCCCCATGGGTAACTAATTCATCCCTTTCCCTCTCTACCCTATTTACCCCAATACTTCTATATAGTCCCTCCCCCCACCTACAAGTTTAAAAACTCCCCCAGCCGTTCTACCATCCTATCCCCTAGCACAAAAGCTCCCTCATAACTAAGGTGCAATCCATCCCTGCTATAGAGATTGTACCCAAGTGAGAAGTCAGCCCAGTGCTCTAAAAACCCAAAACCCTCTGCACTTCACCACTTTTTTAGCCACGCATTAACCTCCCTAAGCTCCTTCTGCCTCCCTGGGCTAGCACGTGGCACTGGTAGTATCTCTGAAAATACTACCTTGGAGGTCCTTGCTTTAAGATTATTCCCTAGTTCTCTAAAATCATTCTTTAGGGCGCTCCTTCTTCCACTAACTTTGTCATTGGTACCAATGTGTACCAAGACCGCCGGTTCATTACTAGCCCCTCCCAATAATTTATCCACCCAATCCACAACATGCCGAACCCGAGCACCAGGGAGACAGCAAAGTGTTCGATTGCTGGGATCTGGGTGACAAATTACCCTGTCTACCTTCCTAATAATAGAGTCCCCTACCATCAAAACATGTCTGTTGCTCTGCCTATTCTGCCCTCCCTCTCCTCCAGTAGAACTGTTCTCCCGGCTGTTAGAGGGAACAGCTCTATCTGGCATTGCCATTCCTGAATGGACATCGCCAACAGTTTCACTCAATCTGGCAAATCTGTTGGTGTTTGCCAACTCAGAACTGGTCTGCCTCCTCCTGTTCCCCCTGATTCCCCTTCTGACTGTAACCCAGCTACCTCCCGGACATCCTCACTAGCCCCAGCTCCTCCCTCCATACTAGGCCCAGCTAAACTGTGCTCCGTGAGCCCCTCCTCCCTTTCCAGTGAAGCAGTATCACTAAGTGCTGCAATTCTCCTCTCCAGATCTTCAATTTGAGCTTCCAGAGAGGCAACATGCTCACACCTGTCACAGAGGTATGGACCCTGGATCATCTGTTCCAGTAGTGCATACATTTGGCAGGATGTACACTGAGTGAGGTTGCCACTGGACTGACTCATGATTATCAGTTACAAAAATACAGTGAGAAAACAAATCAATGTATTTGCATAAAGATTGCTATTCTACACCTAAACCCAAACAAAACAGAAAAAAAATATATACGTTTGTTTTCTGTTTTTTCTTTGTAATACACCTTTTCTTCTCTCTCCATACTTGTTGTGCTTCTCTCTTTGCATATCTACTGGACGCCACATGGATGGTGCCCTATATGAGAAGCTGCACAGAAGGACTTACCGTATATCATGCAACTATCCTTCTTAGGAGGACTTTTTTGTGTAAATCTGATGCTTACACTCTATGTAAGATCACAGAGTATTTTTCTGATAATATATATGTAACTGATATAAGGATCCAGGTGACATCTTATGGATGATGGAATATTTATAGAATCTTCTGGGTTATGACTAGATTTGGAATATCTTACCCCAGGGGTATATATTGGGTTTATGTCCCTGTCAACCGTAGGGGGAAGTGAGTGTAGGTACATTAGTAACTTTATACACATTCATTCATATATAATATTGTTTTGCTGTTGAATTTCATTACCCATATATATATTGTTCTGCATAATATCTTACTGTGGTATACAGAGATTCTGTAGGTGGATATTAAAGCACCCCCAGCATTAGGATTTTTATTGACCATATTTTGGTATACATATTAGGGTTGCACCATAGGATTGAATAGCGCTGCGGTTTTATGGACAGAATCCACCAGTTCTGATCCTTATTTAGTAAACAGCATAATAGGTAAGATAGTATTGGAAGTGACAACATAATACAAAACAATGTGTGGAAAGAAAAATACCTTATAGTCTTCCTCCATAGTTTTTAACGAATATATTGACTTTTGAAAAATGCTATATGTGACATCCATCTATATGGACTGATATTGCTGGTTCGTCTGTTTTGCCTCTGTCCATGGAATAATATATATGGATGTATATAATAGTATGGGGTAGTCCTGTTGTACACATTGCAACATACATATTGCAATATGAGAAGGGCACCCAGCTGGACACAAAGGCTAATCACTTAAGTACACACACTTAAGTGATAGCAGCCAGGAACAATAAGGTCCTAACAGACAGAGAGACGCCTTAACTCTGTCTGATTGGACAGAGGTAATTAAGGGTTGACCAAAGGTAGTCACTGCCCCTATTGTGTATGTGAAGGGTTTAAAAAATGTGTGTTGTTTCAATAAAAGGGAGTTCACTTTTTGACCCTCAACATGGAGCGTGGTCTCGTTCTTGGGGGTGCCGTAATAACTGGTGGCAAGTGACGGGATGACCCTCATCGCCCAGAGAGACAACTACATCCAAGATTAATAGAAAGACAATACCAAAGGCTGAAAAGAGCTACCCTTAAAGACCTACTGGAAGAAAGAGGCAGACAAGCCAGTAATCTCAAAAGACGGAGATTATTGTACTGCTAAACGAAATGGATGAAGGAACCAATGGACCCAGCACAGCTGACAGAAACCCCGAAGAGGCAAGCTTTGACCGGGCTGTAAGAATCAGACTGGCTCATTATGGTCCCAACCCGTCTCCAGAGATCATCAGCCGGGTCATGGACGCTGTGGATGCCAACCTGCAACGCCAAAGCAGTGCTACAGCAGCTCCAGTTCTAGCATCCCCGTGGAGAAAAGGAAGGTACCGTTTGCAGCTTTTAAATCCTTCATTGAAACAGAAGGGGAGATTGATGGGTACCTTGCTGATTTTGAGCGGCAATTTGCGCTACACAAGGTACCCGCAGAAGACTGGGTTACTATATTGTCCGGAAAGCTATCCGGCCGGGCCAGTGACGCTTTTCGGGCCATTCCTGATGAGGAGATCGGGGATTATGTGGCTGTAAAGGAAGCTTTGCTCTCCCGGTATGCCGTTACACCGGAGGCATACCGGAGGCGGGTCAGAGACACTGCAAAACTAACTGGGGATTCCTACGTCGAATGGGCATGTAAAGTACACCGCACAGCCGCTCACTGGATGGCGGGGTGTCAAGCCGTATCCCGGGAAGAGGTGCTGCAGATGTTCCTGCTGGAACATTGTTTTGAGAAATTATCCCCAGGCGTCAGAGAGTGGGTAAGGGACCGTAAACCCTCCACCCTGCATGAAGCAGCCCGCCTGGCAGATGAGTACACGGATGCCCGTTAACTGTACAGTGCTATTGTTAAGACTCCTGCCAGAGTGGAGTACCGACCAGCAGCACCCCCTCCAGCTAATAAATACCCTCAGCCGCCACGGCCTAATTCACGGGACTACTCAACGCCCATCCGGTGTTTTAGGTGCAAGCAGCTGGGGCACAAACAACCGGAGTGCCCGCTGAATACCGCTAACCAGGCCCAGTCTTGGAGGAGACCCACCAGCGGAAACCAGCGCAACCCTCCGCCTGCTGCCCACTGCGTAGAGGAGGAGGAATGTTGGGGTGTCCTGCACGAGGCAGACCCCGTCCAAGCTGCCCACCGGGATACCCCAGAGAGATACAGGAGGGAACTGTACAGAGGAGGGTGTAGCTCGTGGATGGGAGGGGGAGGAGCCAAAGAGGCTGATACAGCAGGAGCGACCATACCAACAAGAACACGAAGGGCCGACCGAGCGCGAGACAGCAGGATGAGCACCAAGCACGTGACCTGCAGGTATTTTATGCATGGAGTTTGCAGAGAAGGAAGTAGATGTATGTTCTCACATGACTTGGCGACAAGTAAACCATCAACAATCTGTCGGTTTTTTCAGAAAGGACAGTGTGCTTATGGCACCCGTTGCAGGTATGACCATGTTAAACCCTGCGGTGGTGGGGCTGTTTACTACTCTCAAGAACCTCCATCACCATCCGAGAGAAGGTTTGGGATCTTATCCAACTGCAATCACACATACTGTTCAATGTGCACCCGACAATGGTAGACTGCTGCAATGGAGTTTAGCCCTACAACCTTATAACTTCACCATCAGCTACCGACCTGGTAAGCAGAACGGGAATGCTGATGGATTGTCCCGGCAAGCTGACATCCCTACCACTTCCTAGTCCGGTCATCCCCAAGTTGACCCGCCAAAGGGTCAAGCCGGGTCTGCCGGAGTGTCCCACATGGAGGGAGCCGTGTGACAGATCCATCTATATGGACTGATATTGCTGGTTCGTCTGTTTTGCCTCTGTCCATGAAATAATATATATGGATGTATATAATAGTATGGGGTAGTCCTGTTGTACACATTGCAACATACATATTGCAATATGAGAAGGGCACCCAGCTGGACACAAAGGCTAATCACTTAAGTACACACACTTAAGTGATAGCAGCCAGGAACAATAAGGTCCTAACAGACAGAGAGACGCCTTAACTCTGTCTGATTGGACAGAGGTAATTAGGGGTTGACCAAAGGTAGTCACTGCCCCTATTGTGTATGTGAAGGGTTTAAAAAATGTGTGTTGTTTCAATAAAAGGGAGTTCACTTTTTGACCCTCAACATGGAGCGTGGTCTCGTTCTTGGGGGTGCCGTAATACTATATATGCCGTTAACCTTTTAAATGCAAAACAAATAAATAAAAAACAAAACAAAGGCATATGTATTTAGTAAAAATAACTGACTAGATGAAAAGTGAATGACAGTACTTGTAAGTGCCTAAAAAACACTTCAATGTGCTCTACTGCACATTTATCTGATGGAGCTCCTCATTGGAAGAACTCATGTTTACTGTACTTTTTTTATTTTTTAGACTGATCGATTTTGTGGGGATTGTCCCATTTAAACAGATTAAAAGTGGGCTGGGGTTTCTTGACAGAGATCTTCTGGCAGTTTCTGGAAAAAGTGGTATTAAAGACCTGTGGTCTCCAACTGGCAGTCAGCAGACTGTTTTATGTGGCCCACTGAATGCCACAAAGAATGTATTCACAAACCAAACATTTTTAAAATAAAACACTTGGGACAGTTTAAATACTCTGGATATCATATATACATTCCCAAATGTTTAGTTAATTCATAAAAAATATATATACATATAGTAATTTATATATTTGACTTTACAATTTTTAAATTGCTTTTTTAAATCCTGCCCACCAGCTCACATCCAATGTAAATCCTGCCCACCAGCTCATATCCAATGTAAATCCTGCCCACCAGCTCATATCCAATGTAAATCCTGCCCACCAGCTTATATCCCATGTAAATCCTGCCCACCAGCTCATATCCAATGTAAATCCTGCCTACCAGCTTATATCCAATGTAAATCCTGCCCACCAGCTCATATCCAATGTACATCCTGCCCACCAGCTCATATCCAATGTAAATCCTGCCCACCAGCTCATATCCAATGTAAATCCTGCCCACCGGCTCATATCCAATGTAAATCCTGCCCACCAGCTCATATCCAATGTAAATCCTGCCCACCAGCTCATTATCCAATGTAAATCCGGCCCACCATCTCAATACCCAATGTGAATTTAGCCCACCAGCTCAATATCCAATGTAAATCCGGCCCACCAGCTTAATATCCAATGTAAATCGAGGCCACCATCTCAATATCCAATGTGAATTTAGCCCACCAGCTCAATATTTAATGAAAATCTGGGCCCATCAATTCAATTTGTGGAGCCTTGCAATAAAGACCAAACTAAATTAAATAAATAAAAGAAAACATTACATTTTGTACATTTTATTAGACATTTACATTACAAAGAACTATATATTTTATTAATTTACATACAGTAAAATATAAAAAAAACATACAATATAATATATACAAATCGATAACTTCAATAAAAAAAAGTGTATCTTAAAATATCAATTTGATATACTTCTGTTGATTCAAATTACAGTTGCTGTAATACATTAACATTTGTACAATAAAGAGAAACATCACATATTTGGACACCAAACAGTGAGGTATATTTATCAAGCCGGTATAAAATTGGGGATTAGTGAGGAAAAGTGGAGAAAAACAGTGTTAAGTTGAGTTAAAATATAAAATATTTCTGCTTCCTATGTTTTCTATGGGTCCTGTTTATCAAGTGAGTGTTAACTTTACATAGAAAATGGAGATATTTACCCCCTGTTTTTTTTTTATCCTTCTTCTAACCACTCAAATACATATATTTATACATATATATAAACCTTCTATAAATAATATTATTATTATTATTATTTTTTAAAAAAATTCAGTTAATTATAAAGCTCTGACAAGAGTAAAATGGAGTAGGTACAGATTCATTTTGCAGTTAGGCAACCAGTTTATGAGAGCCCTGATCTTGGGAGCTTACAGTCTATTTATCTAAAATGTAATGGTTGAATTAATCCTGAGGAGAAGGATTGGAAGGGAATGTGGGCCTTATCCACACAAGGCATTTCAGTAGTGCTTTAGGATGACATGTGAGTACAATTGTTTATTTAATCTGTCTTTAACTAATAAATACAGACACATTTAGATCTGCTTTTTCTTGTGTTTTTTTTTTTTTTTTTTTTGAATGCCATATGAAATCAAGGATACCGAAGGTCCAGTTCCACTCTAGACTCTAGTGTGATATTTCCTTCCTTAGCTCATCTTTCACTGGTGTTGGTTGGTGTTTGGGCACTCTAAAAACACTCATTCAAGTCTTTAAGATGTTATTATTCATAAAGCATTTGTATAGTGAATGGTAATAAATTAAATACAAAAATGTGTGGAGCCAAGTACAAATTTTATATATTAAGTTGAATCATATCTATATTCTGGTCATTTGTATTGTATTTGTCTCTAAAGTTAATGTGTGATATCTGCCATATATCTATGTATGTACATTTACCCCCAAAACTCTACTCTCCATGTTGAATACATGGCCAATGTGATTTTTACACACAATTATACTGCCTTTGCTGGTAAGTATCAGAACTTTAAATCAATATAATTAGGGCAAGAATGAAAGTTAATATTAGCGTGGCCAACGATCCAGCTGAAAAATAAAAGAAAAAATTAAATTAGTGAAATGCTTCAAAACACAACAAATTAAACTAGTTTTATCTGTCTCTGAGAGCCTGTGTCACACCATGTTTTCAATATATCTTGTTTGGATTAAGTTGGGTCAAGCAGTTGCTCAATCATTTTGATTTATTTAACAGTCTTCGCACATAAATATTCTGTAAAATGTAGCCCAGGCTCAGACTTCGAGGAGTGAGTTGGGCAACATTCACTAAAATTAATAGTTAAGGATTATTTTAACAATGAAACATGGAAATTGTGCCCATGCAAGCCAATACCAATACCAATCTAAAAAGATGGTCTTAACAACTGGATATGTTTTTGTATATAATTTGTCAAGAGCAATGAAAAAGCTCACTGAATCTACTGAATTCATATAATTAATGTGCATTTGAGTATTTTATTTTCATCCAATACATAGTTAATCAAATGGTCACATCAAACATATTTTAAAGATATATTGAGTGGTAGAACACACCATATATCCTTTTTATAATTTCTCAACATCAAACAAAGTCTGCATCTCTCATATTTGATTGTAATGTAAAATCATTTTTGACTTTGATGTCAAATAAATCTTACCTCTTGCAGAAGATGTAGCATATTCTGTGAAGAAAATAATATTATATTTAGACATATGTATTGCTACATGGGCAATGTACATCTAAATTAAATATGTAACATCCATAATATATTTTTTTAATCTCATCATTTTTGTCTATATTGATTGATTTGGGGTATACAAAGCAAAGTTTGACGGTTCTGCAGAACACCATATCTTGACACCAACATATGTACATAAAGGAGCGAATGGAGATTACACAAAAAGTACAAAAAATATCAAATAAAATCAATCAAAAGCAATATCAAATAAAACAGAAATGTTATATATATATATATATATATATATATATATATATATATATATATATATTTATATATATATATATATATAGTGAGAGTGAGTATGTGAGAGAGAGATATTCAAACATTCAAAAAGTAAGAGGGGGAGCTTTATTCTTTTACTATATTGTATTGATCAATCTCATATTCGGTTATTAGTGTTCATACTGCCTATGTAAACTATGGAATAGGTGCCCTTGAAAAACGCTTTAACGAGAACAGCCTATTACTGATGTTCATCTAATTGGTATTTGAAAATAATTATACATAAATATTCTGTAAAATGTAGCCCAGGCTTAGACTTCGAGGAATGAGTTGGGCAACATTCACTCAAATTAATAGTTAAGGGTTATTTTAACAGAGAGAGAGAGAGAGAGAGTAAATACATAGTTCATCTGTGTTCACATTTGAATGTCTAAAACAAGTTAAACAAGTTAAACAAGTTTTGCTTCCAGCCCAGAATTCTGAGAAAAACAGTTATTACACTGCATTCTGGGAAGCTGAGCAGGGACATGCAAATGTGCCCACAAATGTCTTGCTCTTCAATCCATAGCCATTTTCAAACATTGCTTCCTTTAGACTTATGCCTGCTGTATTATACAGTTTTAATGCAAAGACAAAGTTGGATTATAGACAAGCTGAGAATCCTATGCACGTACAGCTGTTTCAACCTTACTGGCTATCATCAGCATGGAGAGGGATCTCAGCTTGTGTTGTGGACCTTATAAGTAGGTAGTTCACCACAACAATCATATAATATATGGTGGGCAAAAGAGCGATAAAAGCCTCCACAATAAAGTAGTACAGTAAATAAGTAGGGTTTATATATATATATATATATATATATATATATATATATATAAATACTTCTATGTAATCTGAGCCAATGGGAATGATTATTTCATTCTCCAGTAGGTTCTGGTCAGCACTAAGCATATGTAATAGATATTCAGTAAAATAAAATAGGTAAATGCAGGGGCATAGGAACTTGGGGGAATGGGGGGACAAATCCCCCTCAGATTATATGAACAGGGGACACAGAATATAGCAAAATCAAACTTAATCATGCATTACCAGATTGTGTCCACTAAAGAGCGCTAGTGCTATGGATATATATATATATATATATATATATATATATATATATATATATATATATATATATATATATAATGCTTAATTATATTAAGGGGCGGGTGGATGGTTGGGAACCAGGGGCATTGAGAATTTAAACACAGAAATTAAAGGGCAGTACAGCACTGGGGTGCTTGCCAAAGCAGGGCCCCAGTGCATTGCAGGGCCACAGTTTTTTTTTGTCTCTTTACATTTTATCCCACCCAGATTGTTTTGGGTTCCTATGCCCATGGGTACATGCCTAAAATATAATTTCCATTTATAAAGTATGTTGCATTGTTTGATTAAACAAAGTAAAAAATGCACTTGTATGGCTGCAAAAGGAAGATAAAGGTGGTACTTGCCTTTCAAATTAATTGGTCCCAGTTTCAAAATGTGTGCACCAGTTCCATTGTCTTCTGTAGAAGATCTCATTCTAAAACACATCTGGAAATAAAGTATTTAGAAGTTTATTAAAGAAAAATGACTAGTTAAACTTGTATTAAAGGAATATCATCATAAACTCCATACTTACTGGATTACACGTTTCATAAGATGTGTTACACAATCGAACCTCACAGTATAAGTAGAATCGTCTGACATTTTCAATGAATTTGAAAGCTTGCACAGAAAATCTCCCTGTGAGGGACACGCCATTCTCTGGCACACTGATAGTAGATTCATATTTTGGAGGGCAACTATTGAAAAAAAATGATAAATGTATCAAAATACTGTGAAAATTCAGAGCAATCAAATTAATAAAACTTATCTACCAAGTTATGTGGTCTAATACAGTGGCATTTTCCTCTAATGTCTATATTCTTCCATTCTCATTTCTAGAAATGATTGACATCACCAATATGGTCCAAAGAGCTGAAGAACAAAATAATGCCATATATTCCCATATATAAAAATGCCCATAAACATAAAACAGCCAAGCCTGTTGTAATCTATTAGTAGATACAAATTGAGATCCTACTTGTCCTTTATGATATATTTCACTGGATTCCTGTTATCAGGTGTAGGTGTAGCATAACAGTTCTTCATCAGCAGGGTCATCTCTAATTTGTTGGTTGTTTCCACCTTTACTCCAACATAGAGGATGGATTCTCTGTCCAACGACACCTCTGACCCGTTATACAGTAAGCTATAACCAGGATCTTTAAATATGTCCATCTTTATGGAATAGTTTCCATTTGCACCAACAATATGAGTTGCATATCTGTAACGAATGAACATTTTAGAATTTCAAATATTACTAAGATAATGGTATGTAGACACAATTCTTGACATATATTATTACTGGTATATTTTGCAGAATAAATGTATTTTGCTAGACATTAACAGCCTTATTAAATTGCGATTCGGCCAATTGAATAGGGCTCTATATAAGCACATGGCATATATTTTTTACAGAAGTTTTTAGTTAGTGATCTTCTATCCAAAAGCAAGGTCTTCACTAACTAAAAACTTCTATAAAAAAATATGCTTTGTGCTTATATAGAGCCCTATTCACTTGGCCAAATCGCAATTTTAATCTGTAATCATTAGTGGAGGAATATCGCAAGTATCCATAACTCTGAATTAGGGATAGTTGCAATGTTCCTCTATGAATTATGGCCTAAAGTCAGCGCAGTGGGATGATTATTAATCCAGTGTCTGTTAAATATTTTGGGTCGCTAACACCTTGAGACCTTCACATTGTCTCGGAGTATGTTATTTACATTTCTAATCTTAATAAAATCATTTTTGCTTCCTTTGCAAATACATTGAATACATTTATTGATATATGTACATTTACAAACATCTTGAAGCTCAGATTTATTTGTAGATATAGAGAAAAAAGTGTATGAGTGAATGCAAATTATGCATATGTTACTGCATTTTTAAGCAAACTTACATAATAGACAACAGTCAGAGTATTTTAGGAGACAGCCCTTCTGCTCAACGGAAGGTTTCTGTCCTCCCTGAGCTCTCCTTATATGTATATGTACACATTAAAATAAAAAATATTTTAAATATAAAAGAACAATAAATCTCAAGACTAGATTAAAACATAATTTATCAACATGATTATCACATATATAGTCCTCAGCCACGCGGGCTTGCCAAAATTCGTTAGTAATGCAACTTTAAAAATGGGGCTTGTGGTTGAGGCCAGCCGAGGGTGCTCCTTGCACTGGTGGAGATCACCACAGTAGGCGCTCATCCCTACGACCCTGTCCGACTATGGCAGAGAGCTACGAAGGTGCTCCCTGCGCTGGTGGAGATAAGCGCCGTAGGCACTTATCCTTACGACCCTGCACGCATAAAGCATCATACCTACGACCCACGGGACAACAAAACAACACAAAACTCAAATACACAATTCACAGTGCGAGACACATAGCGCTTTGAAAAAATCACCTGAAAAAATGACGGCCCTTAACACTTTTAAAAGGAAACCGCCACTTAGATAAAATAAAATACAACCCGCAAAAAATACGAACTTAACATCCAAAAACACGACAAAAAAACACAACAAATACAAAAAAAAAACATACCGAAAACATCACACACAGCACTAGGGGACAGCCAGGACGACTGGGAGTGAGGTTGCACGCAAATTTAAGTCGAATTTGCAATGTTTCGGCACTCGAAAATCTCCTAAGCGAGATAAAAAATGACAGCTGAAAAAAAAAAAAAACGAGGCTACACATGCCTAAACACGCAAAACACCGCCAGGCACATACGACTTTTACCCAGGAACAAAATACACTATTAGGAAGGACGGAAAATGCTCGAGAGCTGCATAACACATACATAATCACAGCCATTTTACAACACTAACTTGTAACTAATAACATTACTATTCTAAAATACCGCATTACACAACTAAACAAACGATTTGCCCCCGCGCACGCAGCCTATTTACACTGCACACTTCACACATTGCTGACACTTACACCTCAGGTCAGCAACAGTGTACATTGTATGCTGCAGGAAAAACAACAGCGATTGTTAGCTCTTCAGCATATTGATTCCTGAATACATTCATTAGAAATAGGTAAAGTATATATAAAAAAAAAAAAAAAATGAGCAGAGGAGAGACTCGCTTTGCCAAAAGCGCGATAAGCGCGGAGCTTACAATCAACGCCGAGGGTGCTTAGAGGAGCATAATTACACAAGTGGAGAGGCTTCCAATGATCACCGAACACGCTCAGCAGGGCTTGCAATGTGCACCGGCCAAATTTGTCTCTTCCACCCCCCCCCCCCTCCCAGTTTCTACATCAATGGAAAAGGGATAGTCATCTCTGTTGGCTTGAATGGAAGGGGGTTAAGAAGTGTTTACTTAACCCAGTAAAATGATGAATGATGAGGTTTTGAACACCTATATGCGAGCGGTGCTGATTTCAGTGAAGATTGTTTACAGAATGAAATAGGAGTTGAATGTAACTTACCTGACTGTTGGCGTTATGGCCGTTGGTACATTATTTTCTGTGTTTTTTGGGTAAGAGCAGTTGAAATGTACTATCCGCAGACCTCCTTTTATTTTACTGCTGGACTTTTGTGTAATAAACAACGAATTTACATACGTTGAATCAGTTTCATTTTCCTGTAAAATGTGACATGAGCTCTGTTTGATTATTGTTAATTCATGAAGATATTTATTATTCTTAAAATTAAAGATATCCTGAGATAATGGGGTCATTTTCTTAAAGGAGTGTAAAAGTGAAGGTAAAGGTGAAGTTAGCACTGCCACTATCTGTATTATTTTTTGGAACAGTTTCAGAATCTGTGCACCATTTAATAAATCAGATTTATAAAATAACCTGAGAATTAAAAAGCTTTTAAACTTCTCTCATCTCCAACTATTATATCATAATGGAACAGGCATACACGTTGGTGCTGTTGCGGTACTACAGCATACAGCCGGCGTCATCACAGACGTCAACAACCTAACACAGGTCCATTAGTCCATTGCAAGAGCGTGCTACTCATGTTAATTTATTACAGTTGTGTGAATAATTCCCCAAACTACAATAATCCTTTAAACTTGGAACCATTTAGCATAAATAGGCAATGAACAAAAATGAAAGACACGTCAAGGTGCAAGAAATCTTCATTCCTCACCTTTCGTCTCAACAATCACTTGTTATCTCCTCTAATCTGTATGTTCTATTCAAGACCCTCATATACTTGTCAAAATTGTAAAATACTTTGGAATCCATGACTATGCTTTTCATTATAAGGTGACATACATATGACCTAACTGATTTTATAATGGTGTATTTAAATTTATAGTGACACACAAACTTTGCAAGGGCATAGGAGGCGAAAAAAATCTTGGGGGGACAACGGACAAACAAATGATATATATTTGTGGGCACATTTGCGTGTCCCAGCTCAGCTTCCCAGAATGCAGTGTAATAACTGTTTTTCTCGGAAATCTGAGCTGGAAGCAGTTTTTTTAACTTGTTTTTGACATTCAAATGTGAATACAGACGTACTTTTTATTTACTGTACTACTGTACGGTGGAGGCTTCTATCGCTCTTTTGCTCACCATATTATAAATGATTGTTGTGGTGAACTACCTACTCAAAAGATCCACAACACAAGCTGAGATCCCGCTCCACGCTGATGATAGCCAGTAAGCTTGAAACAGCTGTACGTGGATAGGATACTCAGCTTGTGTTTAATCCAACCTTGGCTTTGCATTAAAGCTGTGTAATACAGCATGCATAAGCTTAAAGGAAGCCATGTTTGATAATGACTACGGATTAAAGAGCAAGGCTTTTGTGGGCACATTTGCATGTCCCAGCTGAGCTTCCCAGAATGCAATGTAATAACTATTTTTCTCGGAACTCTGAGCTGGAAGCAGGTTTTTTAACTTGACTATTTATTTACTATATATGTATGTATATATATATATATATATATATATATATATATATATATATATATATAAACAGATATACAGATCCCTATGCCTGGACTTTCTCTCCTTACCTCCCCAGCAGTACCCCAATAGCCCTCCCTCACCTTCTTTCCTTTAAGCTGGTCAGATACCCCGGCCTCACAAGATCTATTGTTATTTTGGGAGACCCAGAAAGTAGATCAAGGCAGAAGGGGAGGAGAGCCTAATGGGGGGATTTGTCCCCATGCTGCCCCACCCCCATCCCCCCAGTTCCCCAGTTACTTCGCCCCTGTTTCTACCAGTTACTGGACTTTGTACTTACAACATAAACTCCTGAGCAGTTATCAAGCTTTGGTGAAATGGTAAATGTGACATAGCTTCCATTCCCTCGTTCAACGGATCCAGTACAGCTACCATCTCTTAGATGTACTGTTGAAGTATCATAACCCATCCTCTCAAGCTGGCACTTGCTAAATGACAATTTGATTTTGTTTAAGCCACATTCCAGTGAAAGGGATCCTGAAGAAAATAAACAGAAAAAATCCACTGAAAAACGTAAGATCATTAAATGTTAGGTAATGTAAAAAATATGGATTCCTATCCACATCCAAAAATAAATGTTGTTTTGTTCTCTTACTCTCCAAAGTGCTTGATTCCACTTCACTGTTGATGTATGACTCATTCTTGCAGTGGCATTCTGGGAACCCGTTAACTTTCTTACATTCTTCGTCAAGAGCACAGTCGATGCCAGCACAACTGAAAATAGGTTCTAAACAAAAGCATATCTCCATTAGTATTTTTAGAAAAAGGTTATGTATTTTAATATACTATGTGACAATATAATATAAATTGCTTACCAAGACAGTAGGCTGAATGGCATGTTGATGTCCTATTTAATTTGTACACATAATATCCACCTGGACAAGCTCTTACTGAAATATTAGAAGACCACAAGCAGCAATTCCCTCCCCAATTTGCACAAGCAGTACGACTGACAATTCCTTCCTCGAATGTGGGATGACTGCCATTTATCCACATAGGCATACTTGCCCCACAGGTGTATCTTGGCACACAGTATTCAGGAATTTGATGTTCATTTGCTCCCTGAAATCGGTACCAGCCTTGCAGATCAGTATCACAATGAAAAAAAGTGTCCTTATTAGAGGAATTATATTTATTACTAGTACTACGCCATTCGTCATCACGGACTGTATAGTTATAACATGGATCGTTGCATGTGTATGATCCATTTAATTTAGTGCATATGCCATAACCACATGGTGCTCCTTGTTCGCATTCGTTGATTTCACAGTATTTTCCATCTCCAAAATATCCATAAGGACAGCTGCAGCTGTACCCTCCATATTTATTTGTGCATATCGCTAAAGGATGACAGTCATTAAGATCTGCTCTTGCACACTCATCAACTTCAACACAGTCTGATATTTGTGAATCCAGGAATCCATTTCCACAAGAACCATTGTAAGATCCAATGGTGTTTACACAATGACCATATTCACATCGACCTATCTGGGGGTCATTGTATTCATCTATATCATAGCAAAATGACCCATTTCCTCTAAATCCTTCTCTACAAGTACATTCCTGATAACCACCAAACTCCTCACAAGTTGCATTTGGGTCACAGCTAGAGTCTGAGCAGTTTCCTATAAGGAAAACAATTGTATGTTAGTGAAGAATTATTGTAGGGTTTAGAAGAGAGTGGGTACCAACAGAGAAGTTAAATAAAAGTGAAATGATACAAAAATTAACATCTACTTCTATCGAGAAGCTAGAAGTGTGAAATATTTCAAAATATTCTTTAAGTCCAACTCAACACAAAGTGCTGAGTATGGGACTCTCTTATTCTCCAACAGCCCGATTTGATCTGTTTAATCAAATAAAAGATGTAAACCTTTTTGCAAAGAAGCTGATATTACCTAAATATTACAGCATAGAACAATAAAACGTTGAAAGAATGGAGTTAACAGATAGCAAAAAAGAAGGGCTTAAAAATATCTAATGGAAGAAAACAAAAGAAAGATAAAAATACCAACAAAGTACACTCCCTACTTCTCACTCTCACCTCATATAGAAATATTTGTTGATCTAGTCACTAAAGAACTAATTGAACTTGATCAAAAAGTAAATAAAAGAACACCTAAGATAAATAATAACTTAACCTTTGCAGAACAAAAAGCCTTAAAAAAAAGTACAGGAAACTCCCGAAATTACAATCACACCTTCTGATAAAGGAGGTAATGTAGTAATACTGAATACTTCGGATTATATCAAGACAAAGCAAAAACTGCTTGATGATGAAAATTGTTATAATAAATTGAAATTTGCTCCTACAAATCACTGCATAAAAAAACTGCAAGAAATAGTGGAAAAAAACAGATTTTAACTACAAAAACATTTACCAATGCATCAGACTCAAAAACGTACACAATTAAACATTACATAATATGTCAGACAGAGGGAGTAATTTATCAAATCGTTTGCAAATGTAAAAAAAATGTACATTGGAAAAACCAGTAGAC